>CM024272.1:10423482-10711886 GCA_013621005.1 Aeschynomene evenia
GGTGGGCTCTATTGTTTCACAACCAAGTAACTACCTGTCAACATCCACGGTCCTCCTTTGATTAATTTCTCTTTGTCCTCAAGACAGTCAAACTTAATCGAAAAATAACCAAAGCATATGCCCAAGACGTCATATCTACCCTTAAGTCTCCACTAATGCTTAAGGTGACGTTTCAACGATGTGTAGCTCACCTTCTTACCAAGACACTTCACCACGAGCACTTCCACATAAGATTCTAATAAAGCTTGAATACCTTTTGGGGAGAACTCCACCGGTGGAGGTGCTATGTCACCCTGTTTGCCCTCTACTCTAGCTAACCTATCTTCGTCCAAAGAATCCTCAGGATGGAATGGTTTTGCTGCTGTAGACTTTTCAAAGGTTATCCTTCGCAAACCCATCCACCTTCTTCCCTCCATCCCATGTGTTTCCCTCTTGAACACTTGGTGCAATCCCCCAACACATACTCTCCCATTTGTCTTTCCAATCGGCTAAACAGATTTCCTCATCGTGTTTCCCCTCGAACCTCTCACCATTGTTCATGTTGTTGCTCTCTACACTCATTTTTTATTTCATCAATACTACTATATTTATATATGATTTAACAATAAATTTAAAATCACGATTAATAATAAATTATAGTCAAATATAATAAATTAATTAGACAATCAATAAGCTCACTAAATAGAGTGTATAAATTATATCTACCATTAGATAGAGTATGCATTCTATCTGAACGAGGTCTCACATTTTATCCAACATGAATGAAATTAAACTTTCATCAACACAGAAATTGAAAATTTTTCATACAAACAACATACATCAAAATAGTGCATTTTATATATTTGTTATTTATTGACGTTTGTTAAATGTTAAAAATACCCCACAATAGAATAAAGTATTTATTATTAGCCCATATATATTGTTGATATTTGTAAATGTTTAATATAAAGATTTATTTTAATGCTTTTGTTGAAAATACATAATTAGTTAGTTTTTTGTTTTGAAGTTATTTCAGGCGGTACTTCTAGTATTCAAGGGTTTTCTTCTTATGCCCCAATGGTTTCTCAAATGGCTCCAACAAGTGCTCCTCAAACAGCACTAACGCTAGGTATATATGTTTATCAGTAATGTTTGACGTACAACAGAAATACGTCCAACTTGTATCCAACGTGTGTTATCCATGTTATAGGATGTGTGTTATATGTATATCACATATACGTATAGCACACATCCAGTAACATGGATACCACACGTTGAATACAAGTTTGACGTATTTTTGTTGTACGTCAAACATTATTGATATATTTATTACCCACATGCATTATATTGAACATTATATTTATAAGTGTCAATATAAAGGTTTGTTTCTATGCTTATTATTATTAGTGAATGTTAAAATGAATTATTGAAACTCATATTTTCTTAATTACCTTGATCTCAGGTGGCCTTTTTTATAATAGCGGGTCTTCTTCTTCTTCTTTACCAAAAGATTCTCAAAAGGCTCCAACAAATACTCCTCAAAGAGAACCAACACAGGGTATATTTATACTAACTACATATTTATATTATTATTGATATCATACATAAATGTCAATAATACAAAGTATATTGTTTCTAGGCTTATTAATGAATGTTAAGAATAAATTGTTGAAAATACTTGTTGTTTTCTTACGGTAATGACAATTGACCCTTCTTAATTACATTCAAGGGACTCCTTCTATTTCACCTAAAGTTTCTAAGAAAGCTCACACTAGTGCTTCTCGAAGGGCACCAAAACCAGGTATATTTACTAACCACATGTATTATATTCATATTTATAAATATTAAGTATATAACAAAAAGTTATACAACATATTGTATATTATTCATTTTATTTTATGAATAGGTATTATTTCAAAGAATGTTATGTGTACAATAAAAATTGTATAATACTTGTACAACAATCATCTCCACTGTTAGATTCTAATATGAATTTACTCTTTAATACAATCCAACGATGGATATAATTATTGTACAAATATTTTACAATTTTCATTGTACATATAGTCTTCCTTATTTGTTTATGTGCTTATGAATTATTAAAAGTACTTTTTTTCTCTTACCTTTGTGATCATAGGTGGTTGTTCTTCATCAAAAGTTTCTCATAAGGCTCCAACAAGTCCTCCACAAAGGGCACCAACAGTCCTAGGTATATTTAGCAGTCATCTTTTATATTATTGATATCCAAAATAAGTGACAACATAAATGTTAAGAATGAATTTTTGAAAATACTCATATTTTATTTTTTTCTTACAATGATCACAGGCAACACTTCTTACATTCAAGGCTCTTCTTCTTCGTCAAAGAAGACTCCAACAAGTGCTCCTCAAAGGGCATCATCACCAAGTATATTTTTTTCACTAGCCACATATATTATTAATATTTATAAATTAATAATGTTTAACGTACAACAAAAATACGTCCAACTTATATCCAACGTGTGTTATCTATGTTACAAGATGTATACGTATAGCACACATCCTGTAACATGGATAGCACACGTTGGATACAAGTTGGACGTATTTCTGTTGTACGTCAAACATTATTGTTTATAAATAAGTATCATCAATATAAATATTTATCAATTTTAAATGCATATTATTAACTGTTAAAATTGAATAGTTAAAAATACTCATTTTTTCTATAGTGATCTCGGATGGCCCTTCTTTCATTCAAACTCCGCTGCCACCTTCTTCTTCCTCAAAAGTTTCTCTTAAAGCTCCAGCAGTTACTCCTCAAAAGACACCAGCACCAGGTATATTTATTTTTATTTATTAACCACAGATATTATTATTGGTATTTATGAATAAATGTTAATGTAAATATTTTAACATATATATTAGTAATTGTAAGGATAAATTACACCCAACTTTCATGAAATTTGGTTAAATTAATACAAAAATAATAATTATTTTCAACATTTCACTGTAAAAAAATATTGATAAAAATATTGTTC
The DNA here is from genome assembly GCA_013621005.1 of Aeschynomene evenia. NCBI lineage: Eukaryota > Viridiplantae > Streptophyta > Magnoliopsida > Fabales > Fabaceae > Aeschynomene > Aeschynomene evenia. Next base: position 10,426,478 of record CM024272.1, read on the forward strand.
AACAAAAGTTATATTGATAATTATTAATTGCTGAAAATAGTTCTAGCATTACCTGCTCAGTCGTCAAAGGTTTCTCAGCTAATCAGACCAAATGCTCCGGAGAGGACACCACCATCACTGCGGCTGTCACCGCTAGAAAAGTGAGTACTTTTCAACAATTTAAACAAAAATGTCATAAAAGTATTGTCAATATAAAAGTAACATTTATAATTACTGACCGTCGAAAATACTTAAAAGTTAACTAGTTTATAAGTATTTTCAACAATCACTAATTGTTAAATAATAGTTTATAACTATTTTTAACGGCCAATAAATGTTAATATAACTTCTTTTAACAATACTTTTCGATAATTACATGTTGAGAATAATTATTAATGTTGTAGCACGCCGCGAAGTGCCACCAGCGGCAACATCAGTTCACTACTTGCTGCTCAAATTCTACATCAGAGGAGGAACAATTCAACTACTATGATACCAAATAATCCTCTTTCATTGGAAGTTGCAGCATCAACTAGTTCTGCTGAGAATAAGAATAATGATAATGAGCCTAAGCTTCTTTTGGGAGGTTGCTTCACCCTTCCAAAGTTTGTGGTATTGAACAAGAAAAATGATGTTATTGCTTCTACTAGCAATAATAATAAGAAGAATGAAAAGGCTAAAGACAAGGAGCCTATGGAGTATGCTCATGAGGATGATACTTCTTCTTCTCAGTAATTGGTTTGTTATTATTTTTATTTTAATGTTATTGATTGACAGAAAAATGGATTTTTTTTTATGGAAGGAAGGAGTATTTCCAAAACATTTTTCTAGTTGGATTGTTTTAATAGGTTCTTTGGATGAACTATACTTATTATGTTTGGTGTTTGATGACCTTTTAATTTTATTTTTATGGTTTGAATTTGGATATTATATTCATTGACTCCTTGTGGAATGATTTATGACATTTTGGTATGGAATTGAATGTTTGGTATTTTGTTATAATTTTATTTTTGAGATTTAGTGAAATTATTTATTTGTCTTATTAATATTGATGTTATTCCGAGAATTTTTTTTGGTGGTCCTAAACTACATTTATTAATTGTCCAAGAATATTCATGTCCTAATTAAACTACATTTTTACTTCCAATTTCTCGTCTCGACCTCTGTGCTCATAAAATTGTATTTAGCGTTAGATAGATTGTGCATTTTACTATAATAAGGTCTCACAATTTATTTAAGGCAAAAATATCATTTTGGTCCTCTAACTTTTACCCAATTTTGATTTTGGTCCGGTATCTTTTATTTTTTTTATTTTGGTCCTGTAACTTTGCAAACGTCAACTATTTTGGTCCTCTGTCTAAACTCTATTAGTGAGGTGCTGATGTGGCACTAACGGTGCTGACGTGGATGCCACGTGGCGTTGACATGGATGCCACGTGGTGCTGACATGGACGCCACGTGGCGCTGACATGGAAACAGGACCAAATTCACCTTGTTGAAAAAAGAAACATGACCAAATTCAAAACCGGATAAAAGTTACAGGACCAAATTCAACTAACTAAAAAAGAAACAGGACAAAAATGAGCTTACTAAAAAATAAAATAGGGCCTACATAAAATTGGATGTAACAAATAATCTGTCTAATCTAGACAATATATAATGTTATTCAAATGTGCTTTTAATTTGTTTGAAACACATAATTTGCTTAATTGCTATAATAATACTAATATATAACATGACTAATAAGTTCAACAAAAGTTATCTAAGATTCGATCATATCTGAAAATTAACTAGTGTGCACATAAACATTAACTAATTACATTCAAAAAATTATTAATAAGTTCATATATAACATCAAGTGTGCAAGCTAAAACCATATTGGAAGTACTTGTATTTAACTTTTTTTTATCTCATATTGGGGTACTCGTATTATATTGCACACTATTTAGCTTTATTTTGCACTCTTGTTACTATCATGTATGAACTTATTAGTAACTTTTTGGATGTATTAGTTGATATTCATACTTCATGTGCACAATATTCAATTTTTTATTTTTATTTTTCGATGTAGTCAAATCTTACGTAACATTTTGTGAACTTATTAGTCACATTATGAATAAATATTGTTATAGCAATTAAGTAAATTATGTGTTTCAAGCAAATTAAAAACATGTTTGAGTAACATTATATATTATCTAGATTAGAAAAGTTATTTGTTACATCAATTTTACGCAGGTCCTCTTTCATTTTTTTATTAAGCTCATTTTGGTCCCTTTTCTTTTTTAGTTTTTTTATTTTGGTCCTGTAACTTTTATCCAATTTTGAATTTGGTCCTGTTTCTTTTTATAGGAAGGTGAATTTGGTCATGTTTCCATTCAGCGCCACGTGGCGTCCATGTCAGCACCACGTGGCATCCACATCAGCACCGTTAGTGCCACATTAGCACCTCACTAACGGAGTTTAGACGGAGGACCAAAATAGTTGACGTTTGCAAAGTTACAGGACCAAAATAAAAAAAATAAAAGATACCGGACCAAAATCAAAATCGAGTAAAAGTTACAGGACAAAAATGATATTTTTGCCTTTATTTAATGATAGATAAAATTTTCATAAACACGAAAAATCGAAAAATTTTCACACAAATAATACACATCAAAATATTGCACTTTAAATGTCATTTGTGGTGGAAAAAATTATATATATGTCACTTAAAGATTTTTATTGATATTTGTTAAATGTTAAAAATGGCCTGCAATAGAAAAAACGTATTTATTATTAGCCGATATATATATATAATATTGTTGATATTAGGAAAATTTAATGTAAAGATTTATTTTAATGTTTTTTTGTTGAAAATTCCTTGTTCTGAAGTTATTTTAGGTGGTCCTTCTAACGTTCAAGGGTTCTCTTCTTCCCCCTCAATGGTTTCTCAAATGGCTCTAGCAAATGCGCCTCAAACAACACCAACACCAAGTATATATATTTATATCAATAATGCTTGACGTACAACAGAAATACGTCCAACTAGTATTCAACGTGTGCTATCTATGTTACAGGATGTGTGCTATACGTATATCACATATCACATATACGTATAGCACACATCCTGTAACATGGATAGCACACGTTGGATACAAATTGGATGTATTTCTGTTGTACGTCAAACACTACCGTATATATTTATAAGGCCTTCTTTTTTTTTTTTTTGATTCATTATTTATAGAGGCCTTCTATATGCATAATGGCTATTTCAGTCAAACCAATGCAATTTTTTGGGCCAAACTTTTGTGCGTCACACTCAACACAAAAAAAGGATAGGTGCAGTTCCAAAAATAAAAAAACTGTTAGGTGGGCTATTGGCTGATTGGGCTTCTACTCTATTATGCACCAAGTACTTTCAACATATTTATATATTAGCCCCAAGTATTATATTGATATTACAATTATAAATAAGTGTCAATATAAAGATTGGTTTATATGCTTATTAATGAATGCTAAAACGAACTAATATTATCTATGTGATACACGAAATCGTTAAGAAATAAAGCAAAATTATAATTTAATTACTAAAATTGAAATTTTAAAATGTTTAAATAAATAGAAATAACTTATTGTTAAACTAATTATAGAACTTAAATAAAATATATACATTAAATTATATAAAAAGTATAAACATATAAATTGTGCTAACTATATTAATAATATATCATGACGTTTATTTATAAATAAATAATATAAATAAAATGTATTTAAAATTATTTTAAAAAAATAGGTTTTTTTTTCAAATTTTATTCCTTAAAACTAAATCTAATTGAAAAAATTAATAAATACAATTTGATAAAAAAATAGATTTAATTATTGATAATCAAATAAGAATCAATCACAATCAAATTATATTTATTATTATAATTAATATATTTTCTAAATAGACATTATGAATGTGAAATATTCTTATGTTTAATTAAATAGTCTATAAAAAAACTATTAATTAAAATGAAATAGATTGTAATCAATTATAGTTAAATATTTAACTAATATAATAATTGAAAATGATTTTTTGTATACACTAAAATCCAACAATTTTTTCTATTAAAATAAATTTCATAATTATCTACTTTTACAAATGATATAATTGAAAATTAGCATATGGATCAAAAAAGTTGTATGACGTAATTGAAATTAAGAATCATGTATGATAATAAATTATTGTTGTTGCAATTATATGATTTTTTTCAAATTGTAGAAGATTTATTGTTTTTTTCTCAAATTATATAAATTGAATAAGATTTGTTTACATTAGAATCATTAAATTAGGTGAGCTTATTGACATCAATTAGTAATTGTACTACCAGCTAAATAGGTCCAAAAAAGTTAGAATCAAGGCAGCACACTAAATTTAGAGGCATAAAGAGTTAGAGTAGGAGAGAAAAGTTCTATATCTTATATAGCTTCATTTTAAATTTAATTAATTTGCAAGTCCTTGTAGAAACACAAATAAAAATAAGCAGAAACGGAAATTCTAAATGTACAACGCTAAATACTTATATCGTATTTAACATCGTACATTATATCTTTTACAAAACCCGCGCGTTCATTACTATGACTCTTCTCTTAATCTTTTTTTTTTCTGATTTTTTTTTGTTTTTTGTTTTTTTTTTCAATTAACACATTGCACTATTCTTTTACAATAGTGCTAGATACACACCCCTAAAGCAGCCACTCCCCAGCCACTCTACCATTACTATTCGTGGGACCCAGTTACATATTATCACAATCCCACTTTCAGTCCTTCTCCCCCACGCGCGAGTGGTTATAGTTTATTTCAAAAAGTTGATTTTTGTTTTCCTTCTCAATAACCGCACATTACCCCACACTGCCCATCTGCCACTCTTTCCCCTTCCTCAATCGCCCTCAACACTAACCCCTCTGTTTTCCTTCCGCCATTTTTGTTGGTTCGAGTTTTTTCCAGTTTTTTCTTCCTTCTTCTCGGCACTCCATCAATCGGTCCCTCCGTTTCGGTTGTCGACAAAAAAAGGTAAGATTTTTCCCCCGTTTTCTACTTCATTGTCTCTTCCGTGTGTGTGTATGTGTGTTCGTATTTTTTTCGTTTTAGTTTATGAAACAAAATAAAATAAAAACGGGGTGATTTTGTCGTGTTTTTTCGTTTTTTTTTTTGACCACATATAACGCCATTCATTTTTCGTTTTGTTGTGTTGATTTTTTTTTTCTCCGATGGGTTTTTTCCCCGGTTATATTTAGGTTTTCCACATGGGTTTCTTACACTTTTACTTAAGGGCTTTCCCATTCTTCTACATTTCTTGTTCTGGTTGCTATGTGTTCTTATGTACATGTATGATTTTTTAGTTCTTATCTACTTTAGGGCTTTCCCATTGTTCTACGTTTGTGTTTTTTGTGTGTCAATATGGGTTTTGGACATCCTTGCAAAAAGGTTATTTTGATTTGGAATTACAAAACTTAAATCTTGCTCAGATTGTTATTGGGTTTTTTTCTTCGACTGCTTTGTGTTTTTTACAATTGTTAAGTGTGTTTTTTCTTTTTTTGACCAACATTGTTATTTTTTTGCTCTTTATTTTGGAATGTGGGTTGTCCAGTCCTTGGGTCTGTATTCATTTTTTTTTTAACACGTCTAATTTCTTACATAACTGACATTATGGTAGTTTTTCGTTCTGGTTTCTAACAGTTCTATTGGGGGGCTTCCCCGTGGTTCTTCGTGGGTGCGTGTGGTTGTGATGTGCTCTTGTGTGTTTTTATGTGTTTTGGTCTAAATCTACTTTGGTGTTATACTGCAAAATGTATGTGCTCTTGTGTGTTTTTTTTATTTGTGTAAGGAAAACTTTGAACTCTCCTTAGATGTTAAATGGGTTTTTTTCAGCGTATGTTTAGGGTTTTTATACATTTGGAATCTCTGTTTTAAATTTTTTGGCTAGAATTATTATTTTATTGTTCTTTATTTTGATTTGTGGGTTGTCCCGTCCCATAATTGGTTTTGTTGTTTTATTACTAGGTGCTTACTAAAACATGCCACGACAAACCCGACAAAGCAAGCAAACCTCCCCATCTGCAAGGGAGATGCGCTCAAAGCGTCGCGCTGATATAAGAGGGCAGCAAACATCTACTGCAAAAAAACGGGTGTGTCATTAAATTCCTTTATTTACATAACAACTTACATCGTCGCATGCGGGGTATTTCTGTTGTTTCGGGTTTAATAACATTGTTAACTGGGTTTTTTTATCTGTGTCCTGTCTGTTTTTTTGCACGCATGTCTTAATCAGCCGGTTTCCGCTGGGGCAACTGCTGCTCTAGATGTTGAGCGCAGAACAAAACGGAGGCACGATGCCCAGGTACACCAAGAATCGTCTGCCCGTCGAGATCGTAGATCCAAGGACAAAAATGAACAAAAACTGCCCCGAGCTATATCAGCGCCTCCCCCTGCACCACCGGCAGCACAAACGCGTCCCACCTTTGCTGGGGTAATTGCTTTTTAATTGTCTGCATATTCTTGTTGATTAGTCATTTTAGGTGCTGTTTTTTTTTTCCATGTATACATGCTGGCAGCATTTTTTACGAATTATAATACTTTCGATTGGGTTCTTCTTCTTCCAATATATATGTTGTCTGCTTATCTTAATTGTGGTTTTTTACTGCAGTGCGTGCTTGACTTGCGCTGCTCCTCTGGAAGATTGGATGCTTTGTGTCGCCATCTCACACCTCAACAACGCAATGACGTTGTGGACATGGGGTTCGATACACTTTTGAATCTGCCGACTGGGAAGCTAAACCGATCGGTGCTGTTAGCATTGATTAATTCATACGATCTACTTAGCAACCAAATCGTAACACCCCTCGGCACAATCAACGTGACTGTCGCGGCGTTTGGTGCTGTTCTTGGACTCCCTGCCACCGGTACAACTTTGTATTTACGTTAAACATGTTTTGTATTAATTTTTATTTTTATTTTTGGTGTTAAAATATGTACACTATTATGTTGTACCTGTAGGGAAGACAATGTCGTCCCTCAGTATCCCTGGGACCCACCTTCAAGAGATGGAGACATTCAGGAACAAAACCCCCAGCCAACTGCGGGACATGGTTTTAAACAGCCCCCAGGACCCACTTTTAGACGGGCGTTCCTCTTGTTCGCCATGATGACATTCATGCTGCCCAGCATGATGTCAAAAGTCAGTCTCAAGTTTTTGCCGATGGTCGTCGACGTAAACAACACAGAACAGTACAATTGGAGCAGGCAAATTTTTGAGTACCTTTACGATGGGATGAGGCGCTACAAGCTTTCAAAAGCAACAAGCCTGAATGGTTGCGTTTTTGTGCTTGAGGTAACCTACTATTAATTTTTTTAAGCTATGTTATTTTTTCCCCTAATTTTGTTGTCTATCTTATTCATATAATTGATATTTTTGAATCGTCCAACATAGATTGATTTTTTTTTCTTGCCTCTTGATTGGGTTTTTTCCGGCCTCTTGATTGGGTTTTTTTGCCTATTGATTGGGTTTTGTTGGCCTCTTTCCCTGCAGGTCCTCTACTTTTACTTCCAAATGTTTGGTGCCTTCGACCCGCGAGCAGATCCACTTCCCCCATGGCTGAACTACTGGACGGAGGAGCGGCTGAACGAGGCAGTCGTCAACGAACTTCGTTCTCCACTGGTTTGTTAAACTAAATTCATGTCACGGACGTCTAAGTTTTGTTTTGGCTATTATTCACACTGCCATATGCGTACCAATTTGCAGGGGCTTATGAGAGGGGATGCACGCCCACAACGCCTGCGGCGATTGAAGGCTGCCAGGACCGCACGCCAAACGTCGCCAGCAGAAGAGTCCTCTGATCCAGAGTCGAGTTGTGGATCGGACACGGAAGAAGACGATGGTGGCAGTGCTGGTGCAAGCAAGGAGTCAGGTGGGACAATTGCTGGGGACGTTTCAAAGAACGCATCATCCGATGACGACCACAATGACACAAATGAGCATGACAGGTTACATTTAATTTAATTTGCAAACTGTATATGTTTTCCTTAAAAGTTAAATGATTTTTTTTTATTTACCTTTGGTGGACTTTTCCTCAGGGTGTGTCATGATGAAAATGCCTCACCACCCCCATCACCGGGCGCTGACAGGTTCCATTACATTTGATCTAATTTTAGTTGCTCTTGTCTGGGTTTTTTTTATATTACGTAGGTTGTTTCTAATTAACCTTGTGGGTTTTTTTCTTCAGGACATGTGAATGGTCGGAAGACATCAGAAACTCCCCCGCTGCTGCCAGGTTCTATTTCATGTTATCAATTTTAATGAACTAGTTTTTCTGTCTTCGTTAAAATGGGTTTTTTTCTGTTACTTAATGAGTTTTTTTCCCTTAGGGTATGTGATCTTGGGAAGTCATCAGAAACCACCCAGCAACTAACAGGTTCCTTTTCCTATGATCAATTTTTAGTTGTTGTCTGGGTTTTTCTTAAAATATTATGTCGGTTGTTCTAAGTAACCTTTGTGGGTTTTTTTCTTCAGTGCATATGATAGTCGGAAGACATCAGAAACTCCCCCCGCTGTTGCCAGGTTCTATTTCATGTATCAAATTTTAATGAACCAGTCTGGGTTTTTGTCTTCATTAAATGGGTTTTTTTCTGTTACATAATGGGTTTTTTTTCCCTCAGGGTATGTGATGATGGGCATGCATCAGAAACACCCCCACGCTGAGAAGGTTGTCACAGGTGGACCTGATTCCCTTCAATACAGATGTAAGTGCTATACAATGATTTACATTTGTTTGTAGTTACCAAATATCCATCTCTCCCTCCTTACGCACGGCCTAACATTCTCCCGATCATGCGGAGATTCCCTCTATGACAGCATCAACCTGATGAGATTGTTTAATGATGTTGTTGAGAAGTAGCAGCAATGGCAACTTCCGCCAATCAAAAAGACCCTAGTATGCCATCTTTCAGCCTCAACATCACACAACTCACGCAGCAGACAAGCCAAGCCATCGTTCCTTACGTAGCTCCACTCGTTGTCCTGCCTCCAGCCTCACCGCAACAAAAAATCCCGGCCAGCAACACAACCGCAACCACCACATCATCACCCCAAACAGCAAGATGGGGGTTAGCCCCAATAAGAAAAAAAACAACAACCCACACAACTTCCCAAACAACAATTACCCACTAAAGTGCACCAGGGTCAGCCAAGCGTTGGCACAGCCGCGCACCAGGTTCCATCAGACACCCGTTCCACCACCCAGAGCCAGCAAATATTGCCGAGAGAGCGTACAGATGGGTTATGAGCTCAACGCCAAGCGCGACATTGACTTGGGAAACTTGAATTCAGAGCCAAATTGTTGGCTGTCAGCTTCATCCGCCCAAACCATGTTGCCAACGTAGATATATCGATTCCAGCATTATGAACTATGCCTGCTTCTTCCTCAACAACTGTGGATCCCCGCGATACAATGACGTGTGCTGCATGACTCCAACATTCTGGTAACACTAATCTATCTCTTATTTCTAAAAAATAAACTTTGTTGTTAATTGGGTTTATTCTGCTTGAGTGTTTGGGTTTATCTTACAGTCTGTTTGGGTTTTTGAAACGACTTAACTTGTGACAGCCTACGTTCTTCGCCGGAGGCAATGATGATAAGATCATCAAAGGGAAGTCGTACGAACCACTTCCAGCAAAATTCTCTTCACTGTTCTTTCATCCGGAACATTACAAAAGGAAAAAATTGGTATGCAACATTTAAAAGCTAACGCCACATTTTTCAATATATCATTGTTAACTCTACATTTTATGTTCCCCCTATAGATTTTCCTGCCTTGCTACTGGAGAGAGCACTGGTTCCTGTACGCTTCGACATCGCAACATATGTGTTCTACGTGCTGGACCCTTGCATAACTCATGCCCGTTTGAGAATCGATTGAGGATCGACATGTTTTCGGTAAGAAGTACCTTTCAATTTTTTTCCAGAACCTTTATCCATTGTCTAACATGCATGCAATTGTCAACCCTAATTAGATGAGGTTCTTGCTGGACGTGTTGCGCATCACTTCCACACTCCCCATGCACTGGAATAGAGATCCTCCCATCCAATACACCCGTCTGCCCGGGCAGCCAAACACGTAAGCATTTCCTCCCCCCCTCCCCTCCCCTCCCCCCCGATTCATAGTGTTTCAGCCAAAAAAGATTGACCTTGTATTATTCTTCTTACATAATTGCTAGCTTTGATTGCGGCCCTCCAAAACATCGCCACTCTCTATGATGCTTGTTCGATTGTTCTGTTTACTCTTTTTATGATTTCCACCACTCTTGAACTGTCCTGGCTTAAAAGTCTTTGTGCGCTTGCGTCCCTTCCGTGACACATGTAGGGGACTAAGAACAACGTCCATCTGGCCAATAAAAAAGAAACCATTATCCTATCAGTAAAAAACCCATGAAATTAGTGAAAAAAAACCCACTTAACAATACCTCATTCTCTGCAGTGTAAACCACATCATCTTCCCCCGCAACCATCGTGTAGGCAGCACTTGGTCCCTCGCTTTGCTCCCCGACCAGCCTCCAAGCGTCGTCCAAAATACGGTTGACTGTATTTGCAAGCTTGTCACTGTAACATGCAACCTCTGCAAGGTTGTAGAACTTCTTACACATCTTGTCATACCGCTCAGCATCGGGCTGAACCCGTGAAGGGTCATGGCTGCACTTCATCCTTGAATGTATTCGGCGAACATTCTTGCTCCACCTAGACAATATGTATTTCTCATTCACTTTTTTAACCCTATTCGCCTGAAGCACACACAATGAGTGTCGACAAACAATACCCTGAAATTCAAACATCATACAATCACAACTCACATCTAGCGAGGAGCTATCAAAAATGACGATAAACACATGACCTGCGCTTGGGCAACTTTGCTCCACTTCTTCCTCAACCTCATACAGAATATTCATCCCAACCTTACTCATCTCCCTCATTGAGCAATTGGCTTTCAACCGGAATTCCATCTGAACCTCAGCAAACTTAGCGCGAGTGTACTCCTCTTGATATTGTTTCTCAATCGGCGATCTAGTAGCACACGGCACAATAATGTGGAAGTCGGCGTCATCAGCCTCTCTTTCCTTATTAGCCTTGGAAGCAAGACACTGATCAAATTGTCTTACAAACTGCTCAAGACTGCTCCGTGCAGTTAAGTACTTCTTCATAAAAGCATGCATTCCTTCACCCCGTTGCGTGCTACTCATCCCCGCCCAAAAATATCTCTTGAGTATAGCCGGGGCCCACCTATCTCGCTCTTCAAACAGCCCTGCAAGCAACACATTTGTAAGACACATTTGTAAAACCCCATTTAGTCTGTGAAAAAAACCCAATTAATGAACGGGTGATATATCTCCCGATAAAAAAGAACAAGCCACATGTTAAAACTACACAAAAATTAAAAAAAAAAAACAAGCCACATGTTAAACTACACAATCGAAAAATAACCTGCTCATTTAGGCTAAGCCCTAATTTACACACAACTACACCTAAGCCCTGCATGCAAAACACTTATATAAACCCTTCATTAGTCAGCCATCACAAAACCTGCACATTGGCTATAATAAAACCCATTTAGTGTGTGAAAAAAACCCACCTACGAACGACGGGCTATCTTCTGTTAAAAAGTAACAAGCCATTGGCCTATGTAATGCTATACAAGTTAACACAGCTACACCAGTCTATTGCATGAGAAATATATAGATAGACTAAATCATAAAATTGTCTCTAACCTTGCAGCCATTCATTGTCTGCAATATTGTGTCTTTCCAAGAAAATAGCCTACATCCTATCGAAATCATCATGCGACCAAGACTTCCACACGGTCCTAAACATGTCTGACGATATCTCCTTGTGGTCACGATACCCGCCAAGTTTTTCCGGTACCTTTTTCATGATGTGCCATATGCACCACCTGTGCCGCGATTTTGGCATGACTATTTCTATTGCATTCTTCATGGCTTTACATTGATCGGTGATTATCCCCATTGGTTCCACACCGCCCATACACCTAATCCAAGTCTTGAAAAGCCACACAAATGCTTCCGTGTCCTCACACCCTAACAGATCACACCCCAATAACACCGATTGCCCGTGATGATTAACCCCAACAAACGTCCTGAATGGCATTTCATACCTATTAGTCAGATATGTGGTGTCAAAGCAGACCACATCTCCATAGTATTGGAAAGATGCCCGACTACGCGCATCAGCCCAAAACAGATGTTTAATCCTCCGTTTCTCATCAAGCATCACATCATAGTAAAAATTCCGATTTTGCTCCACCATTCGGCGAAAGTATCTCATCAAACAAGCAGCATCCCCCTCCTCATGTATGGTTCTAACATTTCTGGACACATAATTTTGCAGGTCCTTCTCGCTGAAACCAACCTCATCATACCTATTAAAAAGAAACAATGCACAGTAGATAAAAACCCATAAAACATACTTAAAAAATCCATAAATTATACTAAAAAAACTCAGTCAAGAAAAACTGTTCTCTCCCATTATAGGATCGTGAAATACATTCTGAAAAAAAAATGATTTCGTACCCGCCGGCACATTGCACAAGGCTTTGGTATATCTGATTTGTCCTCACACCTGCATTGTCGTTAATATCAATAACCCGTTTGGCTTGCATATTGATTACCCTGTTCTTTTTCAGTGACCTAGCTCGTCCGGGGCTTACTGCATGTGAATGCTCAGTCACGGCATTAGTTATTACAAGATCTCCAGTCTCATCCATTGTCACTGTAAACCTTGCCCCGCAATTTGCAACCGTTGTTGGGTTTGACTTGGCAATTGTATCTACCTTCGACCTCCTATATCCCTCTCTCGAGCATGCAAATATACGATACCGTACTCTATGGTCATTCGTCTTCTTTGTACTCCTAATCTTAAATGTAAAGCCTACATTGTTGGCATACTCCTGGTAATATTCCATAACTTCCTTGTCATCTCGGAACCGCATCCCTAACTTTGGAGTTTCCGCACGCTTTTCATCCTACAAAAACACATATCATTACATTTTCTTGGTTCTTTTAAGTCGAAAAATACAATGGATATTACAATTCAAACCCAATTGCACCATAAAATTGTTTTGGTCGTGACTAATCAATTGTTGGGTCTTTGATTGTCCTTAAATCTTATTGTCAATGTATATCGATTACACTGGGTTTTAATCGTTCGTTATATGGGTTTTTTTTTGCACGACATTTGGGTCCTTTATTATTCATGAATGGGGTCTCGCCATCTTTTGTCGATCACTGTTCATCTTCCTTCTCTCCCCATCATCCGCAAAAAAGAACATGCGTACAAGGGGGAATGGATGCAAAAAAAAAAAACACAATACGAATCATCCACAACCAAAAAAATGATCGTCTCACTAAAATACAACCAAATACAACAAACAAACATTCGATCAAACCATTGTCTCATCTTCGGAAAAAAAAAACACAGGCATAACATTTCATTGAGTAAACGCGGGACTGTGTGTTCTACCGTTTCAGTTAAATAAAACGCGAAAAAAAAATGTTTTGTGGGTGGGGGTTTTGGACCAACCTCTCCACCTTCGATTGCTTCGGCCGCCATTGCTGGCTCGTGTTCCTCACTGTCGCCGACGATCAACGAGCTCCTATGATTGTTTTTTAAATTTTTTTCATTCTCTTGTTAGAAAGGAGAAAGCATTGGTTAGGGGATGGAGCAGTGCATGAGGGCTGGACCTTCTCTCTCTCTTTTTGGCTTCCTCAATACGCTATTGTTCTTGATGTGATATGTGTCATATCAAACTTCTGGAGAGGTGGGTTTAAGGCGCGTCCGTGTGCTCTTTAATCTTTAGTGTCAGGTGAGAGAAAATTATACCTCCTTTTTTTTTTGTTTAAGTGGCAGCACGGGTGGCTAATAATCCCGGTGTACCACTAGCAATTTTCATTCTCTTATCACCAAACCCTCTTTATTCTTTTTCATTATTATAAAATCCATAATATTCTCTCTTTTTAGCATGAATCCAACTTTTTTTAGTGTATGATGAAAGAAAAATTATATTTTTAGTACTTCTTGTTGTTTTCTATTTTTTTATTCATAAATTCATTATATCTATGAGTTTATAAATAAATACGTGAAAATAATGTTTCTAAAAGGAACATGTATTTGTTCATCAAATGAACACATTGTACAGCATTAAATGAACACATACGTACATAAATTATAGAACGTATTTCTTACACAAGTTTGCTTGATTCTGTTCAGATTCACAATATGAAATGAACATGATAACGTGGTTTTTACCAATATTTTATGCCCTTAATTTGGATGATTGTATGCAATTCTTTGCTCTATTTTGGCCTTTTATTGTATTTAATTCAACTTGAGATTAATCTGAGCTTGATAGAAATAAAGGCTAAAATAACATGTTTTATGATGTTTTTACAATTCGAGGATGACCTTTGCACTTGATCTTGGATATTTCGTATTTTTAGTACAGGTCACAGGTATTATTGGAGCTGTAAACATCAGGAACTGAGCAAGAAGCGAAGCAGTGGATTTCAGAACAGGCATCGAGCGCCCCAGCGCGCGTGGCTCACTTAAACTTGTCACGTGCACAGCGCTGGCGCTCCAGCGAGCTATACGCGCCCCAGCGCCGCGCCGCAACTCTGTCACAGCAGAAACCCTATCTGCACGAGTTGGGGGCCCAAATTGACTAGGGTTTGGAGGCTGCTCATCTTATTTAAAGGGAGCTAAAGCATCAGAAACAACACCTCTCAACACCTCCACTTTTACATATTTTCTTTTCCTAGTTAGAGTTATTTTTGCTTCCCATTAGGATTTCCATCTTTCCTAGTTTAGCTCTAGTTCCGTCTTTTACATTTCAAACGTTATTCGTCCAGCCCTTTTGGGTTTTGTAAGTACTCTTTTATCATTAATTCAGTTATTCGTTCTTCAATTCTTTCCAACTTGCATTTAATTTCTTACTTTGCTCTTTATTATTAATTGCTTTCTTTATTCCAATTTATTTCTTGCCTTTTAATTTCTTGCCATGAGTAGCTAAGTTCTTGGTGGTTTGTGAGGGTGTGAACATCATTGGGGTAAATTGAGGCTTTGTTCTTAATCTTGCATAAGTTTTCATTATCAATCCTTGGCATATAATTTGAGATCTTAAATTGTGTGTTTAATTCTTTGTCTTGGCTTACTCGATTGAGTTGGCTAATTCATTGGCATATGTTTATATGTTAATTGATTAATTGATGCATGGCATATTAGGAATTGGTAATGAGTAATTAATTGGCTGATTAGTCTCTTTAATTAGATTAATGTGATTGGCTTTAATAATTGTTGAAAGTGGAACTAAAGGTGAGATCTCACTAATTAATCTCATTCTAGGCAATTAATCATTAGAATCACAACAAAGGAGTTTGATCTAACTCCGGTGTAATTAATCAACTCATGCATTCTTTTGTAGCCAATGATAACACCCTAATGAATGTTCCATCCCCATAAACCGCTGTTTTTATTATCTTCATTTTATTCCAACTTAATTATCTTGCACACAAAAACCCCCAATTGTGACAAACCGTCATACAACTAGTCTTGTACATTACTCTCTTAGTCATTCCTTGTGAGAGACGACCATGGTTTCCACTAAACTATATTAGGGGAACTTGGTTTAAAAATAATTAAATTTATGGTTGACACGACACAGCCATCAGAACACGTATTTATACTGTAACTAAACACATAATACAATTCAAAGTGAACACATACATATATATTAATTGAACACATATCATACAAATTAAAGTGAACACATACTTATATTGTAACTGAACACATAACACAATATAAAGTGAACACATGCATATACTCTAACTAAATACATAATACAATGCAAAAATAGTAAAATTAATGAGTTTGAGATATTTTTATAAATAAACGTGTTTACTTTCCATACTTAAATGTGTTCATTATAATGAATAAATGAGTATTAATCTGATAATCAAATGTACTCATTTGTTATTAAAATATGTGTTCATCTTATGTTTTGAAATATGTTCGGTTACGCGCGTACTGTACACGCGCACGTCCGTGAATGTGGGTATACGAAACGCGCATTTTTTAATCTTGTTGCTTGATTTCCGCATTATACGTTGTTTTATATGTTGTAAGTATTGTTTTATATGTTGTAAGTATTTTATGTTGTACACCTTAGACTCTAAGCAGAAATAGTTGGTTTGAGCATTCAGAGAAATTTGATTCCCTTTCCCAAAAACTGTATTCAATTTTGTTTATAAAATGAACAATTCAACTTTCATAATTTTCCCAATTGTATCAGCAACACACAAAGCATGAGAAACTAATGCAATCATTGAAAATATGATTGAAAAAAGAATCAATTGGATTATTTTTCTTTCTATACAAATTAATGACATGAACATTAATTTTTTTTTGCCAAAACTATGGGTATGCTCCTGCTAGAGACAACCATGCTCGAGTAAAATAGTACTACTAGAACAACAAAACTTTTCTTCTAAATGTGAACCCTAGATCTCTGATCAAGTTAGAACTGCCCTTGCCAAATAATCTATGGTGATTTCATGAACTCACCTTTCTCCCCTTCTATTTTAATAATTTTCTTCCAATATTTTTTTTCCTGTTACACCAAGAAATGGCTTCCCTGTCACAATTACACAGTTCTCATTCAAAATACTTGTGATGGAGCCCTCTTAAGGATAACTGAGATGGTATTATTGTCACTTCATACATGATTGAGCAGCTATCCCAATTCCTGTAATTAGAAATGCATCTCATCAGATTATCCTACTAACCTTTGAAGTAAAATAAACAAAACCTCATCCTCACATTTTCTCTAAAAAATATGAAAGTGACACACTCTGTTAAGAACAAGATGCAAAAGTGTACAACCTGTGCATCAATCTCTATTTATACATCAAAATGAGAGCATGGAAAATTTTGTGGTTGTGTTTGTTTTCATATTTGTTGAGGACTTCCTCAATTTTAGCCAGAGGGTACTTGTATCTATTCTTAAGGGTTCATATTTTTAGGCCATATACAGTATGCTTGAACAACAATAATGATGATCAAAATCCACCCAATTTACAATGAATTGGTCCCTTGGCATCAATTTTCAACAATAAAATTGGCCCTCCAAAAGAAGCAATTCGATAAAATTTTACGATAAAGGACTATCTTTTTTTGTATTAGATAAGCCCGAATAAAAGAATGTTGTGTTAGACCTTCTAATGGGATGAGACTTTGATATAGTATGGTATGGCTACTTAATTGAGAATCAAACTTATCATGGAAGACCAAGATAGGTTGTACTTTTTACTCATGTTTTCTTTCCTTCCAAACTCATTCCCCTCAGCCACCCATGCCAAACCTAAAGGATGGAACCAAAGGGGAACTGGCAGGGTCACAGCACCCAATAAGGCGCCAATATTCTTGAACATCGTTTAAATATTTTACAAGAATTATATAATGTGATGCTTGGCACCTCAAGAAAAATATTAGTATTAAAGAGGCATTGGAAGTTTGGAACAGCATACATGTACATGGATCACCTAAAGCAAAAGGGGTCAATCCTGTCGCGAAACTTCAAATGAAAAGCAGTTTATCAAGATAAGGAAAAGGAGGAAGCACCTGGCTGCAAAACATTCTTTGATTGAGGGATAGCATTTCCAATAGCTCAAAATTGACTAGTAGTTTGCCTTTCGTTGTGCCACCATTATGTGCCTGTACAATAAACTCTACACTTTTTCTCTCTTTTTGATGAAAGCACTCTGCACTTCGATCACTGCAGGCAAAACATAAATATTTCAGGAACCGAAAAACACTCACACTTGAAACACATAGATATACTTCTGAACAAACAGCCACAGAAACCAACATTCATTGCTAGTGAACAATGTATACATGGATCATGCAAAGTAGATGGAACTTGTTATCAGAGTTTGACTACCATTTTAAATAGACAGCTCAAAAATTTTCATTTATAAATGGGTGGAAAAGGAAATCTTTATTCCCTGCTGCTGCATATGAACTGCAACCTAATATACATTGTCAAACACATTAACCTTGGCGTTGCAATCATAAAACAGAAAACTTTTGCTGTAGTGTAGCACATGAAATAAGCTAGCAACTTCTAGCCTGTACCTAATCAACCACTAAGTTTTTCTTTTGGAGTTACATGAACCCCACAGTAGAATTGTTAGAATTGCAGACAGAGTGCCTAAAAAGTAGCTGACTATCACTTACAAGTTCATCGATACCACAAATTATGATCTGCATCAGGGATAGAATGCAAGCCTTACAAACTATAATGACTGACACTTTTAACAATTAAAACTATTGATTTTAATCATGAACATGAAGTACTGCAAATTAGTAGGTTAAAGGATCTAAACAAAAGATCATTCAAACATGATATTTGTGTCTACGAATACCACCCTTCATCGGTCATAGACTAAAATCTACACCAAACACTACTAAATCTTTCTACAGAAAATGATGTCTTATAACAATGATAAGATTTTTTATTTGATAACCACCTTTCTATCATATATATTACCAACCTTTAGAAGGTTGAAGAAAACTTCTGGAGGGTTATATGCAATTTCGGTCCTTATAGTTGAATCAAATTTTTACTTTGGTCCTTACATATTTTTTCAGTTGAGAACCTTTTAGTTTCCTACCTTTTAGGTTTTGATACTTCAAGGACAAAAACAAAAAAAATAAATTATAGGAAGTAGCAACAAATAGGGACTAAAACCAACAATAGTGAAAAGGGAAGGAAAATTGCTACACAGTAACAACTAACATTTTAAAATAGCTGGAAAATAGTGTTTCTTCAATTCTTGATGCTAATATAAGTTTCTCCTTCCTTTCATCAAAGTAAAGGGGATACTTCAGAAAATAATTGCAAATTACAACCTAAGAAAAAGCTTCACTAAATATACACTAAATCTTTCTACACAAAAAACAATGGGTTATACCAATGCTGAGGAATTTTTTTCAAACAATTATGCCTTTATCATGTATATGTTACTAGCTTTTAAGTCCTGAAGATTCCATCCAACTCATGTTTCAAAAGTTACCATCTCTGCAAATCCTCACTAGTAACTTTCCTATAACTTTTCAGGATGATTTAAGTTCTTTACTATAAAGTTATAAAGAGTTAACATACTACATTCCAGTCGCAGCTGTTTCTTGAGGTACAATTCAATGAACTTTTCAGTATTGCACTTCCAAATTAATAAGATAATCAAAGTTCATTTAAAAAATCAACTCAGCAAAAAAGTAAACAGAGAAGAGAATACCTACCCACGTGTTCCAAAGAATCAGCAAAAACATGGAAGGATTGACAACTCAAATTCCCTTGTTGATTATCTCTATTCTCTAGAAAATAGGGACACACAACATGATGATTGTATTACTCAAGAGAAATGTTGGAAGCCAATGTCAAATTGCTAGTTTTATTAGCACTTCAAAAGACCATTACTGGCACATCTGAATTTGTATTTTCATAAGATTTTTCGGGCAAAGTGCCTAAGGATTGGTTCTCAAACAGAGTTTCCTTAATGCGGGCAGCCTCACCAGGCCGTCCGGCCTTCAAAAGACAGGAGCTTAAAGTTTTAACGGTAATGTCATCCGGGGAACAACCAGCTCCCACCATCTTGTAAAAGATCTCAATTGCTTCACTTGTTCTCCCCTTCATACAATGTCCAACAATAAGAATGGTAAATGTAATCTTATCAGGTTTGCACTTCTTCTCCTTCATTTCTAGCACAATTGTATTAGCCTCATCAACATTTCCAGATTTGCAATATCCGTCAATGACAGGATTGTAGATAAAAGCCTGTGGAACAATGTCACTTTGATTCAATAGCCTCAAAAGGCCACGAGCTTCTTGTAGTCTATTGCTCTTGCACAAAGCATTGATAAGAACAGAGAAGCTATACAAATTCGCAGAAATATTTCTCACATTCATTTCATGCCAGAGGTCCAAGCCACGATTCACTTGTCCATCTCGGCAATAACCATCAATTAACGAAGTGAAAGTGACAACATCAGGGGGACACCCATCAAAAAGCATCCTCTCATACATGGCTAGCGCAGAAGCCATGTCACCCACCTTAGTGAAACCATCAATAAGGGAATTAAAAGTAACCGTATTAGGCATAGTTCCAGACCTAACCATTTCATCAAAGAGAGAAGTACCCTCCTCCATTTTACTCAATTTGCAATAACCAGATATTATTGTTGTATAACTAACAACATTGGGGGCAAAATCCATCTTCAAAGAAAGTTCTTCGAGCAAACCTCGTGCTCTATCTACCTCATTAATTCTACATAAACCATGTATAATAGTGTTATATGTAACTATATCCGGGTAACAACCATAACTTATCATATCATCAAGAAACCTAAAAGCCTCATCGATTTCCCCGGCTCTGCACAACCCTCTCATCAAAATGTTGAATGTGAATGTCTCTAAACAACAATGTGACCTCATAAGCTCCCTAAACATAAAAACAGCATCATCTAACCTCTTCTGATTTACCAATACACTGAACAATTTATTATAAACAATGGCATTTACCGCAGCCTTATTATCGCGATGAGCTTCATCAAGCAACTCCCTCGACACATCGATCCTCCCCGCCATTGCATAGGAAGAGACCAAGAACCCTAACAGCCTACTATCGGGCAATTTCCCATCAGACCTCATGCAATCATACACGAGCTTCGCAGAATTGTGGAAACCCGATTCACATAGTGATCTCAATAGCATACTATAAGTCCAAAAAGAGTGAGACATTTTCAAATTTTCCCTAGTGAAATGAAAAAACCTCAAACCAAATGTGGGATTGTTCAGTTTCTTAATAACCTCTAATGCGATTGAAGGAGTTAAATGGTAAGTGAAATACCCCAAAACCTTATCCAACGAGTTTGATCGGAGAAAGATTGTGGATACAACTTTGACGAACCAAACTTCCTCGAGAATGGGGGAGCAATGGGAAAGGGCTACCTTGGAAGCTCGAACAATAGGGGAAAGATTTGTAATCATAGTTGTGAAGAACTCGACTCGGTAATCGACTCGGTCGAGGCACTGGACTAATGGTGGAGCATGGTGCAGTTAAATGAATGAATAGAAGAATCACATGAGAACACATCAAAGTTGAAATGAAATCACAGTATGAGATGAGCAGAAGGTTCTAGAAGCCACCGGCCGAAGGGTTGCGAGGTGAGGCGGAGGAGAGAGTGGGATGCGGCGGTGACGACACAAATGGAGATGAGGGAACTGGGAAGGCCTTAGTAGGGTTTTCTCAGTTTTCAGAAACAGGTTTTTATTTTCTTCTTTCTTATTTTAATTTTATTTTTTTACTTTTTGTTGTTTCAGGTTTCAATTTTAGATTTGGTGATTCTCCTTTTCTTTTTTCTAGAGTTTGGTGATTCTCCTTTTATTTCTGTATTTTAATAATTAAAGAGTTTAATTTTGATGTGTTATCAAATTAAATTATATTTTAATGATTTTTCGGATGGTGAAAGAGAAAAAATATAATCATGACTATTATAATAAGTACATAATTGAATGATTGTATAAAAAAATATTGAGCATTACTAGAGGCACAATAAAAAACCAGTCAAAACAGCCAACAAATAGGGATTTGGGCCACAATCACATAGTCCATTAAAAATATACTCATGATTAAAAGTGCTATTTGGGCCATAAAGTGTTAAATAGACTTTGTTGGCTGATTTGGCTGATTTTTTATTGTGTCCTAAACATTTACGAAAAATTATATACTATAGATGAAAATTAAATTCTTAATTAAATTCCTTTGAAATGTTTTTAGTTTTTGGGTTCGTTGAAAAAGCCTTTCGTAATAATGCGATAGAAAATAGGCAAGCCCAATGCTACTATTAACCTTAGTCAATTGGCTGAGACCAAAAGTATATGGGCTGAGGGATGAAAGATTAGGTTTGAATTCTAGGAAGAAAAAAATAGAATGAGTGTAATTAAGGGATACGGATTCATCCTATATTAATTTAATGTTGGGGTTTCTGGAATATAAAAAAAATAAAATAAAATTCTAAGTAAGCTATCTCATCTATCCTCTGAGCGAATGATAAGCAAGATATTCTAAACGTACGAGGATACAAATTTAAATCCTAGAAAGCTTAGTTAGGGTGAGTTTAGATAGTAAATTTTTAATTTTTTTTGTTATAAATTATTACATATAGATGTTTGAACAATAAAAAAACATCCAAACTAATCAAAGCATCTATTGGCAACTTTTTTGCCTAAAAAAAATTCTCCTTAAAAAGTTAGTTTTTAGTGGATTGAATGATTGTGACTCAAAATCCCTATATTGATAGGTTTTGAATGATTTTTAATTGTACAAATGATAACACTATTAATAATTCAAGATATATCATGTAATATTATGATAGTAATATGGATATTTTTTGTATTTATATTGTAGTATTAAATAAATGAATCTTAGAAGGATTCCAACATAATCATACATAACACAATTTAAGAGAGTCAATAAAAAATTAATTGGTAAATAGTTATTATATGATTTTTAGTTCAGAGATTGTCATGACTATAAAAAATTTGCTCTAGAAAAGTCATAGTAACATCTTTTCATGACTATAAAAAATTTGCTCCAGAAAAGTTATAGTAACATCTTGAGATGTAAAATTTTATTTTTATTTAGTGGTTAAATTATTTTTTATTGAGTATAATATTAAAAAAATATTCTCTTATATATCTTTATATAATTTTCTTTTGATAATTTTTTTGAAAGATCTAAATTATACATTATTTTTTTAAAAAATTATCTTCCTTTCTGTTAATTTTTTAAGAAGATCATGCAATTAAAAAAAACATAAAAATTTTGGGTTTTTACTTTTGAAAAACTTATTTTTCATATCCAAATAACAACCTAAAATTATCATTGATATTTGATAAGGATTCGAAGACATTACATTTATAAGAAGTTAGTTGATACATAATTCTATTTTTTTTTTAATTCATAACTATGGTACTAATAATAATCTCAATTGCACTATTTTTTTTTCCTGTGTTAGGAGTAAAATTTTAGAGATAGAATAAAAGTAGAAAGAAATCTCAATTGAGGGTAAGAGAGAAGATAAAATCCCTAATTGAGGGCCAAAAAAGGAAATAATTTCATAATTATCATAATGGATGGTAAGTACAATCTCTATTACTCGTATTTATACTAACTAATGATAATTTTTCTAATTAGATTATACCTCTATTTTACTTCCTAACATTACCTTCCTTTTAGGCAACCTTGTCCTCAAGGTTTTGAAAAATAAAATACAAATCCTAATTAAAATTAATACAAGAAACAGTTAATTCTAAATTATATTTTTTCTATTGTACTACTTAAAAATAAAAATACCAATAAGATCTCATTGTTTAAAATAAAATCTATAAGTCCAAATAAAATAATTTTATTTACTTCCATGAATTTGTACAGCCTCATATTGACCCAAAAATTGCAAGAGAAACCCATTATTCATTGAATTCTCTGCAACAAGAGCCTTGGCCCAAAGTTAATATGTTGAGGCCTAATATCTCAAAACATATTAGCCCCATTGAAGTCTCACCCTAGGTAGTGTTTGGTAGTTGTCCCATGACATAGAAGACAGATTGAGAGAGACTAATCATGTTTGGTTTATTGGACAGGGACATAAAGGGATTAAAATTTGTGTCAATTGATAGAAAAGACACAAAATTTGTATCCACTCAAATAAGGATGGACCGAGATGGACAAAGATGGACTGGACCCTTTAATAAAATTTTATAACCACTATACCCTCCATCTTTTAATCTATTTCCAATTGTATCCTCTACATTTTCAACCTAAAATATATTTAAAATATAACAAAAAATTGTATTAATAATTGAATATGTTTGCATTAGAAAATTAAAATTGCGTTAAGCATGTAAAATTAACAAATTTATATATATAATTGTATTAATATTTTAAAATATAATGAATAAGAATAATTTTAATGAAAGCACCAAGTAAGATTTCAGAGATAGAATAAAAGTAGAAAGAAATCTTAATTAAGGGTTAGAGAGAAGATAGAATCCCTAATTAAGGGCCAAGAAAGGGCTACATATCAAATGGATAGTGAATATATACAATCTCTATTACTCCTATTTATACTAATGATAATTTTCCTGATTAGGCTTATACCTCTATTTTACTTCCTAAGGCACTTCGATTAGTGAGACAACTGACCTGAAATTTTAAAGTTTTATATACCCAAATTAAACAAGATATATTTGGAGGACGCTAAGCTCTTTGAAGAAACGCCCACAACACAAAAGATTGAGCAAGTAGTATGGTCTTGTTATTCCGGGAGGTTCCTAGGTATGATGGTTATAATTATAACTTTATTAAGAGGTTATGGCATGTGATCGATAAAGATTTTGTTGATTTAGTTTTGTGTTCTTCGAAAAGGGGAATTAGATGGTGAGGTAAACACTACGTGGATCATCATTATTCCTAAGTTTGAATGGCTTATTGATATTAAGGATTACACACCAATTAGCATGATTAGTTAAGAATATACCAAAGGTGATCAGCTTACAAAAGTTATGAATAAATTGGCGGGAGAATAACAAGGAACTTTTGTGCATGGGAGACAAATTATGGATGGTGCACTAGTGGCAAATGAGGTTGCATTCTAGTTGAGAAAAACCAAATAAAAGGCAATCTTGTTTAAATTGGATTTCCATAAAACCTATGACTCACTCAAAAGGAGCCTTCTTGATGATGTTTGGAGGCTATAGGCTTTGGTATTAAATGGCAGAAGTGGATAATGTGATGGATTTCTCTGGCCTCTCTATCTATATGCTGAATGGCTCCCCATCAACTTCTTTCAAGATGATGTGGGAATTGAGGCAAAATGACTCAATATCATCTTTTCTTTTTTTTTGCTTATGGCAGAGGAACTAAATCCAATCTTTGAGAAAGGAAAGACAGTAAGACCGATTTCCCTGATCAAGATAGGGAATAATAAAGTTGAAGTATCTCACCTCCAGTTTGCAGGTGATACTCTACTATGTTCCCCACTGAGATGAATGTTGTAACTCAATGTAAGTCTCGTCTTAATTTTTTTCTCAAGCATATTCGGTATGAAAAAGTAACTATTCAAAATTTATTATTGTGAATGTTAACTCCGACTCTGAGTGAGTATACGAAGTAAGCGGAACTAAGAGTTATGCAGTTGTTCAATTGCCAATGATATACTTGCTGATACCTCTCGGGGCTAACCCAAGAAAGTACCTTGATATGGTAACCGATTCTGGATAGGGTGGTTGAAAGGTTGGCGAGATGGAAATTGAACGTCCTCTCACGCGGGCCAAACAAATTTTTGTTGATTTAGTCAATTCTTGATAATTTATCCACATGTTACATGACCATTTTTAAGATGCCAAAAAGGTTCATTAAGAAGATTATTATACAGATGCAAAGGAACTTCTTTTAGAATGGTGATAACTCTAAAAGGGCAATACAACTGGTAAAATGGCACATAAATCAACATTAAAAGGAGTTTGGAGGTGTTAGAGTTGGTGATATGGCTATTAAGAATGTGTTACTCTTCAAGTGGTGGTGGCGTTTCTTTGATGAGAAGGAACCACACTATGAGAAAAAGTCATTTGTTCTAACTATGATTTACACTCAGACAAACTTCTAAGGGATCAACAATGTCAAGTAAAAGGAGGCCCATGGAAATATATAATCAAGTTGAACCCCACTATTGAGAGTATTGTGAAATCTATTTGGGATTAAAAGGAGAATAGGTGCTGAGACCATACTTTATTTTGGTTTTGATGTGTGGTTAGGGGTTTCTTCCCTATTTATTTTTGAGATTTCTTATAAAAAATTGTGGCACATTATATAGATATGGGGTCGTGGAATAAATCGAAGTGGGAATGATGTTTAGAGTGGATATGTTCCTGCTGGAGAGGAAGAGAGGGAGAGGGAGAGGGAGGCAACCTGAAATGTTGATTGAATCTTGTAAAACTAACATGTGGACGGAGGATTCTTTTGTGTGGTCTTCTAACCCACGCAAAAATTTCTTTGAACCATTACCCTTGGAAGTGGTGAAACTATGGAGGGGTATGGCACCCTGAAGGGTGGAATTAACAACTTGTTCATTCTTTTTTACACATTTTGAACACAAGGGAAGAATGTGTCCATTTTGTAGGAACGAGAGGAAGTCTATTAGCCATCTATTTTTTCATTGATGGTACTCTTGGAATATATGGACTGAGATATTGAGATGGTGGCAATTTAGTTTGTTTGTGTTAAACGTAATCCAAACAATATGTTTAACAAGTGGTGTAGCTTTCCAAATTTAATAAAGTAATGTTTGAAGGTCATATATAAATCAAATTGGGACATCAAATTAAAAAGTTTATATGAAACTGACATTGGGAAGTTGGACAATGGCATGAGAACCAGATTTTCCCCTCTCTGCACAACAAATGGTTTTGAATGTCGAGGAAGGAAGGTTGTGGCTTAAATATTACTGGACTAGAGAAGGTATAAAGGAGGTTGGATATTGTTGGAAGTGGCTCCGATCCAATTGGTGCAGAAGGCACGAGTGGTTGCCATTATCTTTTTCTTGCTTTCTCCTGATTGCAATCTCGTTGGGAGACGTAAGGACAATGGGTGGATGGAGGGCGAATTCTTGATATTTGGATGTTGGAATTGGTAGTGTCTTGGATGTGAAGCTAGTGGTGGAAATTTGGTTGTAACTGTTTGGGATCAAATATTCTTCACTACTTTGAATTGACCATATTTTAATTATTAAAAAAAACTAAGATGATGTTCAAACCATTGACATTTGATTAAGAGAGAATAACTCCCTATTACTCAATCACACACTAGTTTTTTTTTTTTCTTTGAATGATGTTATATGTACATCCAAGAATTCCAAGAGCAGATGCCCCAATCCAACGTCTTATTCGGACATCTATTCCACCTCCCTTAGATGTTATGAGAATGTGTAATAGTGAGGACCACCACTTGCATCCAGGAGTGGTGAAGCATATATCTCATTATCACATTCACTTTTAGATGTACATTTAACATTATTCTTTTTATTGAATAAATTAACTTTTTATATGCATAGGAAAATATAGAGCAAAGAAAAAAAAATAGTGTTTAGCCTCTTCATCAATGACTAATTCCTGCGACATCTCCATGAAGGACAAGAGTCATTCCAGTTGGGGCATTGTTCAACAAAAGGAACAACTCCCCCAATTTGTTTCCCTCTTTGGCTAACTAATTCGTTGCAGCATTCCCGTCACACTAATTAAATCAATAATGTTTGACGTATAATAAAAATGCGTCCAACTTGCATCCAACGTTTGCTATTCATGTTATAGGATGTGTGCTATACGTATATCACATGAATAGCACACGTTAGATGCAAGTTGGACGTATTTCTGTAGTACGTCAAATATTACTGCAATAATTAAAATATATTTCTAAGGTAATCAATTCTATACTAAGTGCAAGTAATTTCTAGGAGCATAAATTTCTTTACTTCCCTTCATTTTTGTACCCCATCTTTCTTTTCCTTTAACCAAGTGAAAACCAATTTCTCATTCACAATTATACAACTCTCAAATAAGATACAACAATTTGATATGTAGCCCTTATATTCAGAATTGGTAAGACACCACTCACCGAATTTGGATCATTTAATGAATAAATCAAGATATTTTACATCTTAGACCAATAAAACATAAATGGGTTTCACTTTTAATTTTATCAATCTAAAGATAAAATTCTTTTAATTTTACTTTACTCTCTGAAGTAAGATGATCATTTTAGAGGATCCTTGTTCATCGTCACCTTACATGATGGAGCAGCTATCACGATTCCTGTAAAGAGAAATTCATTTGATAAGATTATCCTTTTAGATGCATGCTAGTAATTCTATACTTTTTTTAAAAAAATAACCTTTATTTAAAAAAATAGTTGTTTTCAATATAATCTGATATTTTTTAAAATTGATAATTTTAATTTTGAACTTATTTTATTCTGACCAATACCATAAGGTTATAGTTAATTTAGTATGGAAATAATCTCTTTATAAGTATGAAGTTTTCATATATAAGGGCAAATTGCATTGCTCACTCTCTTCTTGAAATTCACTAAGAATTCCTTACATTTATCTAGATGACATTGACAATTTGACATATTATAAATATAGTATTTATGTGTGATAAAGAAAATACTGGTATAATAATTTTACAAGCAACAATGCTAAGTATATAATGAAAAACCAGTCAATACAGTCAATGGTTGAGATTGTAATGGATTGAATAATTATAGTCCAAAATCTCATTTATTGGCTGGTTTGACTGGTTTTTATTGTACATTTAGCATCACCATTTTACAAATTCATGAATGATCTTCAAATAACTTACTAGAGGTTTATATAATTTACCATTTTTTCTTAATTAACTAAATGAATGTGACACAAAACTTGTACCTGTTCCGTGTGTCTTCGTATTTGCTAAAAGCATCCTGGAATTTCAACCATAAGGTACTTGTATCTTGAGTGTTCACATTTTTAGGGCCTACAGAATATGCTTGAACTACAAACTCTGGAGATCTTTCCCTATATTAGAATAATAAAAATTAAGCGAAAACTCATTATTAAGTGATTAGAAAATAAAATAGTACATTTAAGGCACATAAATCAATCCTAAGTGATCATTACTCTTTAATATTTTAATATACACAAATTCTTAGATAATAACATTTTTCCAGTCAAAATAGCTAAAAAACTCATTTTAACATTTTTGACTCAAATTATATTCTTAATTAGGTGCAATTTTTTTAATCAGTTAGATAATTTAGATACAAACTCCTATTTTTATCTGTTTTGGCTAGTACAATTTTATACTTCTAGTAAAACTGTTTAATATATATGATGATGTGAATAAATATTACATGGTATTCTAACTATTCTCTCGTATTACTTGAAATATCATATAAATGAAGTATTTTGATTAAATGATATTTAACATTGTAGTTATATCAAAATTAAATTCTTGAAAATATTATTACAATCTTTGTTTATTTCCAACACACATCTTTTAAAATTTGATGTTTAACCTTAGCTATGAAGTAAAAAAAAAACTAATACCATAGTATAAGCCTATATCAGAAGTTTGGAGCAATAGTGCAACACACACATGTTATACACATGGATCACTATATATTGCAAGGAAAATAATGGTGAAGTTAAATGAACAATACAAAACCAGTCCAACCAGTCAATAAATAAGATTTTGGGCCATAATTACTCAGTCCATTACAATCTCAATGATTATTTGGGCCAAAATAGACTTATTGGTTGTATGGGCTGGTTTTTCATTGTCCACTTAGCATTATTGGGAAAATAATAGATTGACATCCATATAGAGTGTATGAGATGAATATTCATATTTTGATGTCAAATAATGATATCGTGATGTCAAAATAATGATCCTTGATACCAATTTTTTTTTTATGTCCACATGTCACACTCATATAGAAAGTCAATATAGCATTACCATGTACCTATATGCAAATTGATTTAAAGAGAAAAATTAGGTCCAAAAATTGTACCTTCCTTCATATTCTGATAACCATCCTACATAGGCAGCCCCAAAGTACATGGACATAAATGGATTGTATAGATCTTTAGGAGATTCAAGTTTATAAGCCTTGTAGCCCAATTCCCTAATAAGCCAAAAAAATATTGTGTACATTTGTATTAGTAATAAAGGTAAAAACAAGAGCATACTCAAACACTAATACATCTATATTTTGTAATATTCAGATATATATAGGTAGTATTTATCTATATATAATGCAAATCAAAGGATATTGTAGACATATAGTATCTAAAAGCTTTATGTAATGTGATAGGATTTTTGGTTCTTTAATTAAAGGTTTTGAGTTTGATATAAACCATGTGATTGGAAAAATTTTATTGAGAGATAGATCGATAACTACCCTTAGTTAATTAGGTCGAATCGAATTAGACGAGTTTATAATAATCCAACTCAAATACCAATTAATAGTTCTATCAAGACAAGAAAAATGGAGAAGTCTTGATAGTTTAACATTTCTCTATGTTAGACAATTTAACATTTCTCTGTGTTAGACAAATTAAAGTGGAAGAGTTTGTGTAGAAGTCTTATACATTCTCTTTCTTCTAAAATAATAGTCGTTATTATTTTTTTGATATATTAAAAAATTAATATATCTAAACATAAAATACATCTAAATATATTAATTTTTCAATATAAAAAAAAAATAAAAAGGATCATTATTATAAAAAAGAGGGAGTATACTACAAGCACTTTGAGATATACACACAAAATACATACACTTTAGCAAACATATATTTTAAAAGACAAACTGAAAGTCACTTGAGATTTAGTTATTCATTAATCTTTTCTTAATGTGGAAAATTTATTTTATAAATTTTTAAATTTATAAAATCATTATATCAACTTCATCTAAAAATTAAATTAATATCCCTTATTTGTTATTTAAAAGATGTTACTATCAATTAGATAAATAAAAGAGAATGAATTTCACTTTGAGATAAACTTAATTTACTCAATTCTAAAAGTTTATTATTTGACATATTAGATACATACACATAAAGCCAATAAGCAGTGGAATAGTCAATTCCCATGATTCCAGGTCGTGCTCCAACTCCATATACAAAACGCTTCGAAACAATCTCTGAAATGGCACAAAGTACTGCCTGTATGTGCACCAAAAGTCCAAAACAATAATTAATATATATAATACATTTTAGAAGGAATTAACAAATTTCTTCAAAAAAATTTCTTGGCTTCTCAAAATAATAGATAACTTAGTCTCTCTATGTGTATACGAGAACTTGTTTGGTTTCTATACATCAGAATTCATTCTTCCCTCTAGGTTTATTTTACTATAACTAATTTTAGGAAAAAAGGTGAAATATTTTTTTAAAATTTTTGTTATGATTATTCTTTTAGAAATGATTTGCGTACACCACAAAATGAGCCACCATCAGCCACCATGTGTAATAATCCAACATTTTGAAACTAGTAATCCAACTTTTAAAAATGTTGAATTAATGTATAATAATAAAAGTTGGATTACTAGTTTCAAAATGTTGGATTATTACACATGATGACTGATGGTGACTGATTTTAAGGTGTACATGTACCATCACTCATTCTTTTGAGGAACTTTCATATATAAATTATTTTATTACCTTAAAATCTATTATGTTTAATTTAATTTTGACAAAATCAAATATATAAAGGTAAAACTAAATAGGCTATATATTCCAAGAAAAATAAATTGAAGTAGATAATATTGTATTGCATGCTTTCTCTTCACTTCCTTTTGACTTGTCTAAGCTTTTAGGCATACTAGCTAGATAGTACTACAATTATGCTTTTACAATAATGCACAATCAAACTCCTTCAATGAAATTACATACTTACAGATTTAAATTTCATATTGAGGTGGTATTTGAATAGAACAATATCTGCAACTGCCTAAGAATTAAAAAAAAAAATCATTAATATAATAAGTAATAATATATACAATAATGCTAAGTGAACAATGAAAAATCAGCCCATACAGCTAATGGGCCTATTTTGGCTTTGGTTTTAGCTCAAATAATCATTGAGATTGTAATGAGCTGAGTAATTATGGCCTAAAATCTCATTTATTGGCTGGTTAGGCTGATTTTGTATTGTTCATTTAGCAACACCGTAATATATATATAGTTTTGACGTCGTTAATCTTCAAATCAATTTTTATTCTAAATCCCCCCTCTTTGGTTTGCTATTTAACAAATTTCAGTTATAAAAGACAAAATATCCTATTATATGAAATAAAATTGAAAAAAAGACTAATACTACGAAACAAGAAATGAAATATCAAAATATTAAAACCATTCTTATAAAAAATTTGAAAAGACAACTAAAATAATAAAAACTTCTAAAATGATACAGCAAAGAGTCAACCACTTTGTTATGAAATACAAAAAGAAATTAGGGTTTTTTTAATTGGAAGTAAAAAATGGGAGAAGAAAAATTAATAGAAAAATATCGTGTGTAATTTAACATAAATAAAAGAAGAAATCAAGCCTTTAAAAGTAAAATGAGCAAATTAATTACATTGACATAGTATAATATTAGTTGGTAAAGGGCATGACTATATCTACAAAACAAAAAATCAGTCAAAACAGTTAACACGTTATGTCCAATATATATAACATAATATGCAAAACATATATCACATGTTGTGTAACATCATACATTACATGATGTGCATGACATAAATTATATGTTGCAAATAAATATGGTGTTGCAACATGTGATACATGTTGTACATATATAATATGTAATATATGGTGTGCATAACATGTGATATACGTTGTGCATATTATATTATATTATATATATTGTACATAACATGTTGGTTATTTTAACTAATTTTTTTACTGTACACCAAGTATTTATTATTGGTAAAATTCATTTTTTCTCTCTCCTCTATTTATTTGTAAAACTTGTCTAGAAAGTCCTTGGATACTTATGAAATTAATCTCCCTTGAAATACAAGCACACCTAATTAATAACCAATATATAATTTTGGTAATAATAATCAGTATATAATTTTTGCCTTAATAATATATTCATACATACCTTCAATTCCACCCTAGTAAGAAATGGTCTATGCTTTTCATCTTGAGCAAGACGTACCATTCCTGGTCTCTCTATTGTTTTAATCCATTCTTGTCGAACCTCAGGATGATTCCACATAGCTTCCATATCTTCTCGATATGCAATAGAGTCCCAATATCTGTTATGTGTTGCATCTACATCATCAACATTTTAAACATTTTAGAAACTTTTATGTTATTAATTAAGCCTATATATCTAGTAATGCAAGCAAAGGTTGATTTTAAGAATTCTTATAGAAAAATTAATTATAAGAGAAAAAAGAGTAAAAAAAAGATATATGAGACATTATAATAACTTTAAAAATAAGAATGATCAAAATCTATAAAAATGAACACATGAAATTCGCTCTAATAACACTTATTGGATCAAATTTCCAACTCTGGTCAGAGTCAGAGAATAAGTGAAAAATTGATTTTGTCAAGTGTTTTGCGTGAGGGTTACAGTGATTCAGTGAATAAAATTATTAATTTTTTGTTGACTCCAATTTTGGAGTCACTGTGCATTGGAAGAGAATCACTGTGTGCTAGAAGAGAGGCACTATGAGGGTGTTTTCGGAGCCAATTTTGGAGTCGACTCTGACTCCTTTGACACTGTTTTCATGACTCCCTTGACTCTGACTCCAAAGTCACTGAAAACAAACACTACCTGCTTATTCTTAAGGTGAGACTTTATTTTTTTGTACATTAAAAATATATCTAATTGATAATTGTACTCATTACTAGTGTTATGGCTCGAGCTATTAGGTCAATCAATACTAATGATGATGTTAGAACAAATAAAATGTAGCCAATAATATATTGCGTTTTGAAGAAGAAAAAAATCTTTGTTATGAGACATATATATCCTCTTCAAATGAATCTCAGTTGTATCGGACCAAATTAACTAAGTTTCTAGTAAAATTGGATATTGGTAGTTCCATCGAAACAATAAATCAATGTTCACCCATAGATACGAGTATTGTTATTTGCACAATAAAAAATCAGTTCAAATAGAGATTTTGGGTCACAAATATTTCAGCTCACTACAAATTAACTACTTAGAGATAATTTATTTTTTAGTCAAAGGTTGTCTAATAATCCAATTGACTGATTTGACTGATTATTTATTGTTTACCAAACATTTCTTCATAGATATATCTAACAACTTTAAGTTAGCTTTATTTTATGTGAGATGATATATGACAAATGAAACCCCATGCAAAACTAAATCTAACACAAGTAGAGACAACTGATGAATAGCCAAATTTAGTAAACTAATTAATTAAATAAAACTAGCCTAATAAGCTTGCAATTTACTTAGGTAACAAACTTATAATAAGTTAATAATCATAAAAAATTGACAATCTAGTAGTAGATCAATTCAATATTATATATATAGAGCCACAATTTAAAATTTTAATAAAAAATGTAGAAACCAAGCAATACATTAGCGAATCACAATCAATGAAAACAAAATATTTAAAAGAAGCTAAATGACCTCTTGAGTATTCTGATGAAGGTGTTCGAGATCCAGCATGAGTAGGACTAGGAGTTTGAACATCGCTTGGTTGAGAACTATAGTCCAAAGATTTTCTGCACAAGGATGAAGAGTAATTAAGAGCAATAAGATTCTTGACAATTCATTTCATCAATTCAAGTTAATTTCCTCTAATTTTCAACAAGGAATAGAGAAATGATTTGTGTACATCACAAAATCAGGCACCATCAGCCACCAAATGTGATAATCCATCATTTTGAAACTAGTAATCCAATTTTTAAAGATGTTGGATTAATGTCGTATAATAATAAATGTTGGATTACTAGTTTTAAAATGTTGGATTATTATACTTGATGGTGACTAATTTTATGATTTACATGCAACATTACTCTCAGGAATATAAATAGCAATATGTATAACTAAATATAATAATATTTTTTTTAATATTTGCTAAATTTTCTGAATAACAAA
This sequence comes from Aeschynomene evenia, assembly GCA_013621005.1. Classification (NCBI taxonomy): domain Eukaryota; kingdom Viridiplantae; phylum Streptophyta; class Magnoliopsida; order Fabales; family Fabaceae; genus Aeschynomene; species Aeschynomene evenia. The sequence continues at coordinate 10,461,282 of CM024272.1, forward strand.
ATTATCAATAAGTAAAAGAATATTGCACCTAGAAGGAAAATTTTCTTTGGCTAAGAGATAGGTTTTCCAATATTTCAAAGTTGATTTATGAATTGCCTTCTTTGTGCCACCATTATATGCCCTTACAATGAATTCTTCATTTCTTTCTCTACAAGAGAATAAATAATAAATAATTAGAACAATATTCATTCTAAGAAATTTAATTAGTTTAACTATTTTTTTGAACTACACTTCATCTATCATTAGATAAGTTTAGAACTCTACCACATGAAGTCATGAACATTATTTGAATGAGTTCACCTCTTATTAAATGATAGATGGATGAAGCACTGAAATATAACTTAAAATATAACTTAACATGGAGGTCAAGAAAAAATAAATCATATTTTTTTATAATAAAAAATTAAAGTAGTTTATATAACACAATTCTGTTTCTACTTTCTACAATGCAATCAATATATAAATTAAAATGTAAAGTATATCAGAACTTACTTGTTTTCGAAGTTTGACAACCATTTAATATAAGCAGCCCCAAAATATACATTTGTAAATGGATGGAATAGTAAACCTTCATCATTCACATCTATTGCATATGAACGATAACCTAATTCACTGTAAGTTGCATTAGTTACCTCAACAATTCAACATAATCATAAAAAATTAAATAAATAAAAGAGCTTTTAATTTGTTGTTAATTAAGTATCACATGAATAATTAAGCTAATAATACTATCCAGTATGCTTCATGTACAATGGTAAACCAGCCAATACAGCCAACAGACCTATTTTGACTTTGTTTTTTGCGTAAATGTTCATCGAGGTAGTAATGGGCTAAACAATTGTGATCCAAAATCTCATTTATCGGCTGGTTTCTCATTATAAATTTAGCTATAAATATATATACATATATACCTCATTAACCACTGAACAGTTTTTGGTAGGAGTTGCATGAGCCCAATGGTAGCCTCTTTATATTTGTTGGTAGTTGATCGCATAATAAGTAATTGTCTATCACTTTCAACTTCAGCAATAGCACAAATCATGCTCTGCAATAAGGATATAGAATAGGGTTCACCTTATATATGGACTTATAAATAATGACTAACATTCTATAACAATTATAATTATTTATTTCAATCAAGAAAGGATAACAAATTAATTAGTAGGAGTTGAAAAATCGTCTAAATTGTAGATCCTGGTTTTCAATTGTGATTGTGATCACAATTACTATTGTGTTTCGAATTGTAGAAAAACATTGTTAAGGCGATAATATAGTTTTGTAGTAGTACTTTCCGCAACCACATTCCAATGCATTTGCTAATTTCATCTTTTTGCATTAGTTAAAGACTAAAGTCTATTTGCTCCTTTAGCCTATAATAATACTTCTCTTAAATGAAAATTTGAATAATAATGTTTATCGTATAACAGAAATACGTTCAACTAATATTCAACGTGTGCTATATATAATATGTAATGTGTGTCATATGTATAGACATGTACGTATAGCATACATTTCGTATTATATATAACACACGTTGAATATTAATTGAACGTATTTCTGTTATACAACAAAAATTACAGAAATTTTAACTACTACCAATTGGAACCGAAGAGCCAACAACATTTGATAATCCTATTACAAAAATGGTGAATTGATTAAAAGATAAAATGCTCAAAAAATAAAATAAGACATACAGGATCAATCTGTGAAGGAAAGTGTCTTGCGACAACAATTTCAGCTACAGCCTGAAAATACACAAAATGAAGGAAAGTAATTAAGAAAAAAAAATACACAAACTATTATATAGCAGCTTATTTTGGATCTATCACACACATTTAACACATAAAATTCATTATTCTTGTCTTCTCACTTCTTGAATGATAATATAATATTGGTCTAGATTGAGATAACATATGGAAAGGATAAATCAAGAGTATATGACTAGGTTCTAAAGTATTTAATTATTTATTGACTAACACTACATCTACAGCCGGACGAAACATGCACAGTAACAATAATGATTATTCTCAACATGTAATTGTCAAAAAGTATTGATAAAAATATATATTGACATTTATCTGCCGTTGAAAATAGATATAATAAATATTTCTTTGACAATTAATGACAGTTGAAAATATTCATAAACTAGTTTTAAGTATTCTCGATAGTCACTAATTGTCAATATTACTTTTATTGACACATTTAATATTAAAAATATTCATTTTTTTAACAGTGGTGTCTCCTACTTGAATAAGATTCAAACTTCATCTAATTACATAAATAAAGTGTTCATCTACACATAATTTGAAAATTCATACAAATAAAATAACACTAATATTTTTTTACCCTCATTTCAATTTGTGTCAAATATGGTTGTCCGTCAGGATCACGTGAGAGGTGAACTTTTCTACCTTTAACTTCTCCAGCCTTTAGCCATTCAGCACTCACTTCAGGTACTTTCCACATTGCCTCCATGTCATTGGGGGCAACACAATCATTCCAATAACTGAACCAGACCGACATATCCTATAATACCATCAAAATAACATTTAAATCATGAACCAATTACTGCTAATATACACCTATAAGTAGATTACTATAAAAAAAATAGAGATGGTAAAACCAGTTAGATCCTCTAGCCTGTCCTTTTTAGCGAGTTGGAAGGGTTCCATTTTTCTTCCTATTTTATTTTGTTAGGTCAACCTATCGTTCTATTTTTTGACGGGCCATCTGATCTTAAATATTTCTAGCCAATAATGACCACTAAATTTATGTTTTTTTAGTAACATTAAATGTGCACCATAAAATGCTACGTGTTTTAAAATGTTAAAGTAATGTATAATATTAAAAGTTAAATTAATAATTTTAAAAAATTAAAATACTACATATAATAATAAATAGTGATTAATTTTATAACGTAAAAAAAATATTTCTCATATTTTTTTTTGAATGATTGAGTTGTATTTTTTTCGGACGATGTTATTTTGATTAGTTGACCGGTCCACTATTGCTTGTATTTTCTTCCTTTTATATATGGTTATGGACTCTTGATCCTCTTCAATGAACCGTTTTTTTATGATAATAAAAATGTGGACCTACTTAGAAATATAAGAAATAAAATAAATAAGAGTTATTATTTGATAAAAAAGAAAAATACTTAATAGAAAAAAAAATTATGGCATTATGTGAATGTTTTTTTTTCGATAAATGGCATTATGTGAATGTTAATGTAATTATCTCTTCTAAAATACATATTCTCTCTTATTCTTTCTAAATTCCCCTCCTAATTGTATAATTCTTCTCCTTCTTAGTTCTTCCTTTCATCATGTTCGATGGCTCAAGAACTACCAAACTTCGCCATTAATAATTTGAAAATTCAAACTTGAACAGATAAGTAAACAATGAGGTAATTAATTGATTAAATCTTGTTGCACAAGTAAAACATAATATATTAGAACCTTGCAAAATTGAAATTGGGAATCCCCTGAATAACAAAATCATGTAAATACCTATATATGTTCAATTACCCAATTCTAGATTAATTGACCTTCAAATCCAAATTTCAGCAAAGACCAATATATATATATATATAATTTCACATGAATCCGCTCGTAATGAATACAAAACTCTGGTAAACACCTAAACCAATATGCACCTAAAATGATAATATAATAACAAAATAATGGAAAATCATGAATCAAATAGATACTTACAAGATATTGACAATGTGATTAAGAGGTATAAGGATTTTCAAGGAGAAATGATGGAATATGTTCTATCCTCCAAAGGTTGACGATAGAAAACTGTGTAATTAACACAAGATGAACAATTCTTGCGGGGAATGAAATGTGAAGCCTAATCTCATTAGGCCATCAAATTTTGAAAGAAGTTGCCAAATATTTTTGTGGCAATGATCTTTTCTTACAGAAATATTGAGATTCCATATTAAGAAAAGTTCCTTAAATTTAAGAGGCGGTGTTACACCCCAATTAGGAATTGAAAGCACATATAGTTATACAATTGATATACTTATAGCATAGTTAAAACATATACCATAGAATGGGACAAGGGGTAAGTATATCTCACGCGTATTATGCAAAAGAAAGGGAAAATATTAAATTTCAATTTATAACTTGTAATTAGAAATTTTTTGTTGTTAATATTATTATTATTAACTATGCTTAAATTTCTTTATAATTGTTTGTAAAAACAGGTAGGAATTCGAGAATGCGGGTAAGGACAACATTATGGCGGTCGTACAAACTAGGGGGAGGGGGGGGTTGGAAAAATATTTAAAGATTTTTTGAAATATTTTATAGGAAAGTCACATTTTTATGTTTGATTTGTATTTTAATATCAATACTTTTGGAAATATTGTATTTCTAGGAATCATGCATTTTCATATTTTTAAACCCACCAATCTCATGGAATCTCATATTCTCATCCCATGAAAATATTTGAAGGATACTTAAATTATAAAAATGTCATCTTAAAAATTATAATATTTTAGATTTATCTATCTTTATATACACTCATTTTAACCCTACCATTTATTATGCATCATGAATCAAACCATTTGTGCAAGTTCTATCTTTATTTAGGAGGAAATCAAATCAATATATATAAGTACTATTTAAATATTTAAATTAATTGAATAATTTTATTTGAGATGTTTTGATTTTAACAATATTTTAATTTTAAAAATTTTGAGACATTATGAGTGTTTAATTGTTAATTATTAATCTTTTCAGTTTAAAGAGTTAGGGGTATATTTGTAAACCAGACACATGATATAATTCATTCATAGAAAAGTTATATTGTAAATCAAACACATGATATCATTCATTCATAGGAAAGTTCAATAAGACTCTCGATTAAACCAAACACATATAAATGTTGCATTCCTGTAGTAGGATTCCTAGGAATTTGCATATTCCCGAAAAAAAATCTATTCGAGAACCAAAGCCAAAGACCCCTAAGTACAAGCTTTATGTACATGTTGTTGTTACAACGTCCCATAGGGCATAAAGTGATAAGGATAACAATTAGAATATAAAAATAACGGAGTCGATGCCAATTTTAATTATGGAAAAATAGGAAAATATTTGTTTTGCAGAAAATTGGTCTTTTTAGAGATTAAGTTTGAGAGTCGAATTATGATTAGGGAATGGTGAAGAGTTAATCTCATTGCATCCTAATACATTCATATAAATACGGTTACCCTAGAGTTTATGATGCAAAATATATTTATAATTTAAATTTTTAACGCTTCTCCTCATAGTGATTCAGGTAAAGAAGAATGACTAATCATACTTCTCACCATATCCTTAAGAGTTCGGTTCTTTCGCTCTGCAACACCATTCACACTAGGTTTGCCTGACATGGTGTATTGTGAAACAATACCACACACATTTAGGAAAAGGGAAAAAGGTCATGGACGTTGTTCACATAATCCATCATACCTTCCGGAATATTCACCATCACGGTCAAATTTGACAGCTTTAATCTTCTTGTCAAGTTGAAGCTAAACTTCAGCTTTAAAAGACTTAAAAACGTGGAATGATTGAGACTTTTCATGAATCAAATATAAGTACCCATAATGAGAGTAATTATCTATGAATGTAAAAAAATATTGTTGTCCATTCGAAGAAACTGTAGGAAACGAACCGCATATATTAGTATGTATTAGTTCTAAGACATCTTTAGCTCTCTCAGCACCTAATTTCCTTTCATTTATTTTTTCCCCATTGATATACTCTATATATAAACCTCAAAGTTTGTTAAATCTAGGGGTTCAAGAATTTCATCACTCATAAGCCTTTGAATTCTCTGTATAAAGATATGACCCAAACGCTTATGTCATAATGAGACGGAATTCTCATTTAATTTTTGTTTTGTACATGTAGAAACTATTTGCAGTATTATCCCTTTGTTGTGGGATTTGTAATTCGCGTATCCCTCTGTTGTGGGATTTTAAATTTAGCGTGTATAGATTATCATTTAAATGACCATAACAGATAGTATTTGTATTTTGAGATATAATAACCTTATTATCTCCAAAAGAACAATAATAACCTGATTTGTCCAAACGAGAAACAGAAGCTAAATTTTGTCTAAATGACAGTGCATAAAAAGTTTCAAACAAATCCAAATATAATCCAGTCATAAAATATAATCTAAAAGTTCCCACAACTTCTACTGCAACTTTATCGTTGTTCGCCACATAGAGGAATCTTTCATAATTATTTGGTGGCCGACTCCATAGGCAACCCTGCATATATATAGTAATACTTACAGGAGTAGCAGCACCAAAATATACCCACCAACTATCAACAGGTGCAAAACTTAAATTAACCTCATAACAAACAAAGATTATACCCTTTTTTATGCGCCAAGCGACATATTTGGCACAATCTTTCTTCATGTGTTCCGACTTCTTGCTAAAAAAACAGTTGGAGACCACATCATGTTTCTTTTCCTTCTTCTTCTTAGAGGTTGCAACCGCAGTAACATTACGCTTTCTTTTATGCTGAGAAGTTGATGCCAAATGAACACTTTCAGTCCTGTCTTGTTGCAGCCTCTCTTCCTCTTGCACACGGTGAGAAATTAACTCGTTTAAGGACCAAGTATCCTTCAGAGTGTTATAACTCACTTTGAATTGCCCAAAGTGTGCCGAAAAAGAGATCAAAATGAAATGTACGAGTGAGTCTTTTGACAATTCTAATTTCAGTGCTTTCAATTTTGACGCAATATGAGACATTTCCATGATGTACTCTTTTATGTTCCCTTTACCTTTATACCTCATATGTAACACCCTACTAGATAGCCCTTAACGCTTAAGTCATTTTAGGCCATTTCATAAGGGTTACCTCCTGTTATCATGTTTTATCTTTATATTTAAAATATAATACGCGGAAAATAGGCGGGAGTAAATTTTCGAAAATAATTTGCGGTATAGAAAATAAGGGCCTTGCGCATAAATACAACGATAATAATAAGCGATACAAACATCTACTAAAATACTTCATCATATAATAACTCCCATCAAGTAACAAACATGAAGTAAATACTAGGTCTCACCCCATAAGCCAAAAACTGTGACCTATGAGATTTCACCATAAATATGAGTAAATAAATAGCTCCCGGCTAACAAAGGTCCGGACTCAGAAAAAATAATAAATAAATAAACGTAGCGGAAGCATAAAAGTCATAACATCTGATAAGGAAATAAAACATGTCTCTGATATCTAAGGAACTACATTATAAACTAAGTATGCACGGGCTCCTCGTGTGCTCCGACATCCTGCTCTGTCTGCTCCTCTAAAAGGTGGGAAAAACATAGGGTGAGCACTGGGAAGTGACTCAGTAGAGGAAGCCGCCCCGGGTTTAATTATAAAATAAGTGAAGCATGAATGAGTTTAATTCGGATATAAGTTGAAAATCAATCTTTCCCCGAAACGTCTTACCTAAGTGCATCTTGTCCATTTTATTAATTCGTATAACATATCATAATTAAAGGTCCATGTGTAGTGTACTATGTGCTTCTATCACAATCAGGGAAAATATAACATAACAGAACATTTATCAGAACTTTCTTTCAGAGCATCTTATCATTAACTTTTACTTTAAATCTGTCAGACATGGCAAAGCCTCCCTCCCATCCTTACTCCTACAATCCGGCCCCTAGGCATGACCTCATCCTAAAACATTACGGGGAAGAGGGGGTACAGTTCACCTTCCTCAAGTGAAGGAGTTGCAGCCGAGGATGCCACCCCTCCCTACAACACTCATCACAAGCTGAAGGCTACAGGGTATTTTAATCATTCAGAGTTTCAGAGATCTTTCAGAACGTCTTTTAATTATCAGAAATCTTTCAGAGTTAACAGAGATCTTTCAGAACGTCTTTTAATTATCAGAAATCTTTCAGAGTTAACAGAGATCTTTCAGAGCACCAGAATATCTTTCAGAACATCTTTTAACTTTTACCGAGTGACAGAGTTAATTCATTCAAATCATTTCATCATAATATATATCATATACTCACATAAACAATTTAACGCATCATAAAAGCAATACATATACTCAATATAACATATATATCTCATACAATAATTATATATACATCATAGCAATTAAACATACATATAAACGTACTTTATAGCTCATATAATCATATATAAATCATGCATAAATCATATATAACATTTATACAAGTCGTAGAACGCATTAGGGTACATAAAAGGGTAAAAACATGTCAATTTATACTCTTTAACATCATGGAATAAACATAGCACATTCACTTACTTACTCTGACATCATGGAGAATAAATAAATGCAACTCTTTATCAAATAAACATGATATACAACTACTTATAAATATTATTCTCAATGCTTCTATACCTTTCATGTCATATGATCTTGTTTATTTTATTATTATTTCATACTTATACTTTATTCTAGTTTTACTTGTACTTTATACTCTACCCTTAAGTATCTTGTAAACTCTTATATTTTATTCATCACCAATCTTGTCTTCTATACTATTATTGTTGCTATTACTATTATCATTATATATCATATATTATACATGTTGTTGTTCTTACTGTATTATTCTTTTATTATTAGTATTAGGGTTAATATTTTATTATTATCTCTACCTGTTATCTACCTATTATTAACTAATATACATGCTAATAGGTATAAGTTTATGTAATAATAATATGTAATAGTAATATACCTATACAAATAAACTGTCTTTTATTTATATATATATATATATATATACATCTACGTTGCCATACGCATATATACATATAGAATGCCTAACTGTCCTTTATTATTTCTACGCTGCCATACGTTGCCTTGTCCTTTATTATATCTACGTTACATAATAATAATAATAATAATAATAATAATAATAATAAGACACAAAAATCCTTAATGGGAAAAACGACCATCAAATTAATCTCATAAAATCATCACCAATATGCATGAAAATAGAATGTATAACCCCTACCTCTTGAAGACAAAATGCTAGAATGCAAAGAGAAACCCTTTTTTTCCCGACGTTGCTCTCGTTGGAAACCTCTCTCTAGCCCCACGAACGGTCCGGTGACGCCGGAGACTCTTAACGGAGAAACAGAATCGGTAGAAAGCTCCGGCTTGATGGGAGGATTAAGAATATGAATTTATTTTCTGGATTGGGTGAGGTTTGATGTGTGTTTCGTGGTTTGGAGTATCAATGGCTTAGAGAGCTCTTGAGAGAAAGATGGCTATGGCGGCTCAAAAGAAGGAGGAGAGTGTTTTTCTCAATTGGAGAGGGTTACTAGTGTTTATATAGGGAGTGGCTAGGTCAAGAGTCATTGTGGGGCCCACCGCCACTTAAAATACTAAAACACTCCAAATCCCCCCAAATAATATTATAATGCTTATATAATTTTTCTAATATTTAAATATAAATTAAAATACACACATAGGCACATAAAATAAAATAAAATAAAATAAATAATAATATATAACACTAACATTATCTAATAACATCATGTAACTCATATAAATATTTTATATCATCATTCCTAACCTCATGCATCATCTAAATATCAATTAAAACTCATATATGCATCCAACATACTCGTCCACACACAATGAACACTCACATAAATACAGATAATTATCATGACATATAATTTACACACGTAATTCACATAGCATAGAATGAACACATATATACACACTTAAATCACGTCACACATAAGGGTTTGACTAGAAGAAACTTGTTCACCCAAACCGAATTAAATCCTAATCAAGGTCAATTACCCTTAATCTCACTTAATTAGAACTTAATAAAAGTCGGGGTGTTACATCATAGATACAAGTTTGCTCAAAATATTACTTGTCTCGGCATTTTCATTCTTAGCAAAAAATTGTTCACCATCATTTAGGGACTTTTTGGCAACTTTATCCTCAGTAATAGAGCCCTAAAACACTTCAGGAATGCAGCTTTTCACGATCATAATGCTCATTAGATTGGACTTTTCTCACTTCTCTATCTTAACATCTTCGCATTTTTCGTAGTGGAAGTGAGTTTGTCCTCTCGAAGAGCAATATCCAAATCCAAACAACCGAAGACAATTTTCACAGTATCTTTCCATTCTTTAAAGTTTGTATCATTTAGCATAGGAATATTGCTAACTTGAACAGAAATATTAGTAGCTAAAGCTATAGCAACTGTATTGAGAACAAATATAATAATAAAATATTATTAAAATAAATAATGGGAAAAACTATATTGAGATATCTATAACAACATTAATTTTCAATCTTTAGATAAAATAATTAACTGTAAATGATACTCTCATCGCAATAATCAAATAATGTCAAAAATTCCTGTCAAATATTTAGCCTTTCTTTAGACCGACTAAATATTCACATGGAAACTTTATAATTTTGCAACATATTTATTATTGCATATATTTTCTATTAATTAGTCAAATATTAATCTTCCTTTGAGCCGATTAATATTTGCATAATTAATAAAAAAAAACTTAAAGTTCAATGTTTATTATTTGGCCAAATAATAAACTTCCTTTGGGCCATTTATTATTCGCATAAATAATAAACATTGAATAATAAATCTTATATTCATATATATGCATAACAAGTAATTATGCACATAATATATATATATATATATATATATATATATATATATATATGGGGGATTGTTATCCTCCACACCTTCATGTGGATTTTAGTATTGTCCATATTTTTATTTTGGACAATATAATCTCTTTCTTTCTCTTCCTTTAAAGTTAAATTGTGGGTAGTGTTGTAATTTTATTGTACTCACATTTATTAATATTTTTTAACTTTTCTCTCACCTAATTAATGCACACTCTCTACTAATTATTTCTATATAATTACAATTGCTTTTCTAAAAACCATATTATATTATTATAACCTAAAAGAATATTATTATAATATTATTCCAATAATCAATAAATTTATAAAATTATAAATAATTACCTTATACAACTATATATTAAAAAATTTATATTGACAAAAGTTAACATTACAATTTTTACAATACCATATTTTGAAGCTATCAAATTTTTTTAGCCATATTTTATCATTTTCCATTAAACCATCATCAATAGTTAGTACTTATATACAAATACAAAAGTTTTACATTTTACGAAAGATGTATTTTATTAATATTTATCAAAAAATCAAGACATCCAATATTAAATTATTTAATATTTGACAAAAATATCATTTTGGTCCTGTAACTTTTGCCCAATTTTGATTTTAGTCCGGTATCTTTTAATTTTTTTATTTTGGTTCTGTAACTTTGCAAATGTCAACTATTTTGGTCCTCTGTCTAAACTCTATTATGGAGGTGCTGATGTGGCACTAACGGTGCTGACGTGGATGCCACGTGACGCTGACATGGAAATAGGACCAAATTCACCTTGTTGAAAAAAGAAACACGACCAAATTCAAAATCGGATAAAAGTTACAGGACCAAATTCAACTAACTAAAAAAGTTACAGGACCAAATTCAACTAACTAAAAAAGAAACAGGACCAAAATGAGCTTACTAAAAAATAAAATAGGACCTACATAAAATTGGATATAACAAATAATCTGTCTAATCTAGACAATATATAAAGTTATTCAAATGTGCTTTTAATTTGTTTGAAACACATAATTTGCTTAATTGCTATAATAATACTAATATATAACATGACTTATAAGTTCAACAAAAGTTATCTAAGATTCGATCACATCTGAAAATTAACTAGTGTGCACATAAACATTAACTAATTACATTCAAAAATTTATTAATAAGTTCATATATAACAACAAGTGTGCAAGCTAAAACCATATTGGAAGTACTTGTATTTAACTTTTTTTTATCTCATATTGGGGTACTCGTATTATATTTGCACACTATTTAGCTTTATTTTGCACTCTTGTTGCTATCATGTATGAACTTATTAGTAACTTTTTGGATGTATTTAGTTGATATTCATACTTTATGTGCACAATATTCAATTTTTTATTTTTTATTTTTTGATGTAGTCAAATCTTACGTAACATTTTGTGAACTTATTAGTCATATTATGAATAGATATTGTTATAGCAATTAAGTAAATTATGTGTTTCAAGCAAATTAAAAACATGTTTGAGTAACATTATATATTATCTAGATTAGACAAGTTATTTGTTACATCAATTTTACGCAGGTCCTCTTTCATTTTTTTATTAAGCTCATTTTGGTCCCTTTTCTTTTTTAGTTTTTTTATTTTGGTCCTGTAACTTTTATCCAAATTTGAATTTGGTCCTGTTTCTTTTTCTAGGAAGGTGAATTTGGTCCTGTTTCCATGTCAGCGCCACGTGGCGTCCATGTCAGCACCACGTGGCATTCATTTTAGCGTCACGTGGCATCCACGTCAGCACCGTTAGTGCCACATCAGCACCTCACTAACGGAGTTTAGATGGAGGACCAAAATAGTTGACGTTTGCAAAGTTACAGAACCAAAATAAAAAAAATAAAAGATACTGGACCAAGATCAAAATCGAGTAAAAGTTACAGGACCAAAATGATATTTTTGCCTTAATATTTTATAAATTTATTAAAATATTAATAATTTATCTATTATTATAGTTCCAAACTATATATCTTATATGTTGAGATTAATAATATTTCTAAATATTAATTAATATTTAAAGTCCACATGTGGAAATTAATATTATGAATTATAATGTTTTTTCATATTATAATATAATATAATTTATATAGAAATAATTAGTAGAGAGTGTGCATTAATTAGGTGAGAGAAAAGTTAAAAAATAGTAATAAATATGAGTACAACAAAATTACAACACTACCCAAAATTTTAACTTTAAAGGAAAAGAGAGAAAAAGATTATATTGTCCAAATAAAAACGTGGACAATGCTAAAATCCATATGAAGGTGTGGAGGATAGCAATTCTATATATATATATATATATATATATATATATATTGTTAGCTCCAGAATCCTTCTAAGACAAAATTAAGAAATTAATTTTATAAATCACTTAAAAAATCAGTGTAGATTATATTTTTGCTAGAATTAGTTAATGTGTGTTAATAAGTTACAAGATCATATAATTACACAAGAAACTAGTAAAATAATTCATACATACATTGTCACAAATGTGTTCCTATAAAAATTTTAATTTTATATGAGTATGAGTTAAATTTGCTAAATTATTTTCGTGATGAAAGAAGGACTTTCTGAAGTCAATTTCTGAAGATACAAAGCATGGCTAGAGCAATACAAGGGCGGAATCAAAAGCATCACATGCAAAAGTTGATCCAACCATTCAACAAGCTTAGCAAGCAAGCATACAAGTCACGAGTAAGTTTAGAAAGGTCACAACCGAGCACAACAATCTCGCATCATTTCTGAAGAAATAACACAACAGTGTCAACAAAATTCAAACATTGATGTCTAGCAGTCTCCCAACATGCGAATTCAACCAAGGAAACATGTGAGACTCTTGTAACAATCTCAGAACACGTGCACACCTTGAAAGAAGAAAAACACACTACCCGAACCTTGAGCAATGCACTTTCTCTCCATGCTTCCTGCACAATTTGTTACAACGGTTACAAAGATGTGTCCAACAGTTACAAAGATTGAATCTCTATCTAAGGAAGCTGAAACTCAAAGATGAAGTAAGGAAAAACATTCGAGCAAAGCATTTACTTATATTCAAAGCATCTTGCAACATTCAGAAACACCTTCAATCTTTACTTTGATCATTTTCTGAATTGTATTTTTCCTTCCCTAAACACTTTGTTGTAATTCATACACATTTCTTGAGTGATTTAGGATTAGATAGAAAGAGAGGTTCAAATCACATATCCATCATAACCTGTTTCGAGCCTTGTAAGAGTTTGAGAAAACTCGAAACCAAACTTAAACACATTTAGGAAATATGTCTTAGTGATTAGGCATGTAGAAAGCTTGAAGAGACTACTTGTAGAAATCCAATATCTGGAGATTGGTGAGGGAGCTTGGAGAAGCTCAAGAAAAAGAATACTTGGAAGTTCATCCTGAGAAAGCAGTGCAAGAATATCTTTGTAACTTTGGAAAAAGTTTGTGGAACTCAATCTCAAGAATTGAGAACTGAATGTAGGCATCATTGGCCGAACCAATATAATTTGTTTATGTGATTTATTGCTCTTTACTACTTGTTTACTTCTTGAGAAAGTTATTTCATTAAAATTTATTAGAAACTATTTTTTAAACTGATATACAAACCTTTCTGAAGCAGTTTTTGGAAGATTAATGAAATTATCTTTTTGAAATAACCTTTCTGAAACATTTCTGAAGTTTTTCTTTCTGAAAACAATATAGTTTTTGAATGAGTATTTCTTCTGAATACTTTTCTAAAAACACCAAGAGCATTATGAAGCTTTCTGAAAGCTTTCTCAAGATTTCTTAAGTTAGTATTTTAGTGTCTTTGATATATTGCCTTGTTATACTAACATAATCTGCTACCATTACAAGTTTACATACTTAATAGTTATTATTTTTAAGATTTCAATATAAGTTGAAAAAGAAAAAAAGATTAAGTGCACGATTCAAACACCCCCTCCCCCCGCATCCTTCTCGTGCTCTTTTTCACTATCATATATATATTATGTTCTATGAAGAAAACCAATTCAATGATGCATATATCAATAGACTTCATAAAAGTGCAAAACATGGTTATATGTAAACAAATATATGAAATATAATTATGTGTTTATTTTACCATCATGAACCATTAATCAACATAATGTAAATCATGTTCTTGGAGTGCAAAAGCAAAAACATCATCAAAGCACTGAGTATGATACTCAATGAACGAAATATGATTGCACTAGTCCAGAAATATGCAGGAATAATAATAAGAATAGTGAATGGAAGATGATAATGGATAATATTGAATAACAGACAAATAACAAACAGCCATTTTCGAGTAAGGGAATACTCCATTGATTACAATATAAAATCTCTCATATCCAAAATGATTCGCTCCTCACTCTTTTATTCTGCTCAGTCTCCATTTGGCCTTCTAGAAGATGTAATCCGTTGTAACTAACTAGCCACGTCACTGAGGAGATATTCCCCTGACACTCCCTTCATCCCACTCTGTAGTCCTTCATCCAATTGGGCTTCTTATGGGTCCTTTTAGCTTTTTCTCCAATCATGGGCTCTGTGGTTGTATTTGGGCCATTATCCTGCTCTCCTTCTCCCGTCATTGTTGCTGGTTGCTCTGTTCTTAATGGGCTTGCTGCAACAATCACTCCCCCCTCCACAATGACCTTGTCCTCAAGGTCTTCTTCAGGGTACATCTTCACTAGCTCGTTCCAGCTGACCCAGGTTGCCTCAGCCCGGTCAGTTCCTTCCCATTCCACTAACACCTGAACCTCCTCACCGTTTTCTTGCTGCACGATGCGACTATCAATAATAACAACAAGAATGGGAGCAAATGGGGGTGGTATAGGGAGCTCATCCACCAATTGCGAGGGAGGGGAACCATGGAATTCCTTAAGCATAGAAACATGGAAAACAGGGTGAATGGCGCTCCCTGGTGGTAATTCTAATTTGTAAGCTACTGCGCCAATCTTACGTAAAATCTTGTAAGGGCCATAGAATCGTTTGCTGAGTTTCTGATTTTCGCGCCGCACCACAGAACCTTGGCGGTATGGTTGTAACTTGAGTAAGACCCAATCCCCTTCCCGGAACGATTTTTCACTGCGATGAGAGTCTGCCTGCTTCTTCATGCGATTGCCAGCCTGTTGCAGATGAAAGCACAATTCCAGGTTGAGAACATCTCTGGAACGCATCAGGGCATCAACTTCCTGTATTGGGGAGGTACGAGCCACATACCCTGGTAGAGTGCGAACCGCAGAGCCATAAAGTGCTTCATAGGGGTTCATGTTGATGGAAGAGTGGAAGGAATTATTGTAGCAGAACTCAGCCCAAACTAAGTATTGTGCCCATTTAGAGGGATGAGAATGAGTGAACACGCGCAAATATTGTTCCAAAGTCCTGTTAACAACCTCGGATTGGCCATCACTCTGAGGGTGATAGGCAGAACTATGGAAGAGCTGGGTACCACAACAAGCGAAAAGATGCTTCCAAAATTTACTCATAAAAAGGGGATCACGATTAGAGACAATAGTTGCTGGGAATCCATGGAGCCGCACCACCGTGTTGATAAACTTCTCAGCTACTATCCTTGCAGTGTAACCAGGTCTAAGGGGTTCGAAGTGGGCAACCTTGCTAAAGCGATCCACTATGACAAAGATGGTCGTGTACCCCGCAGAATTTGGAAGCTTAACAATGAAATCCATTGTTATGTCATCCCACGGCTGCTGGGGAATGGGTAACGGTTGGAGGAGGCCGTGGGGTTTGGCAGGGATATACTTAGTGGCCTGACACTCCGGGCACCTTTCTACAAATCGAGCCACATCCTGACGGAGACCCGGCCAGAAGAATGTCTCCCTAATGCCCTTGTATGTCTTCAGGACCCCTCCATGGCCTGCTGTGAGAGATGAATGGAATTGATGCAATAGTGTACCCCTGAGATTTTCGAAATCAGGCACCCACACCTTTCCGCCATATAGCATTAAACCATCTTTAAACCCGTAGGTGGGGCTCAACAGGCCATCCTTCCATTTTTGCTGAAGTTCTTGCATCTCGTCCATGTCTCGGTTGGCTCTCAATAATGTGGGAATAAGTGCAGATTGAACTGTCGTGAATGCTTGGAAACAGGGAGCAACCTCTGGCTTATCTGGCCGTGAAAGAGCATCCGCCACTTGATTATGCCTTCCCGATCGACACTCTATCTCAAAATCATACCCAAGCAATTTAGAAAGATAATGTTGTTGTTCAGGTGTTAGAATTACCTGAGTCATTAATTCTCGGAGTCCTTGGTGATCCGTCTTAATGACAAATTTCCTCCCCAGAAGATAGTGGCGCCACTTTGCTACCGCCTGCGTCACGGCATATAATTCTCGAACATAGGCAGACGCTTGACTCAATCTCACTCCCAATTTCTTACTGAAGTACGCAATTGGATGGCCTCCTTGTGTAAGAACAACGCCCACTCCAGTTCCTGAGGCGTCTGTTTCGACAACAAACTGTTTGGTAAAATCAGGCAGTGCTAAAACCGGTGTGTGAGTCATGATGTGCTTCAATTGATGAAAGGCCTGGTCCGCAGCCAAGGTCCACTGAAACGCATTCTTTTTCAGCAGTTCTGTGAGAGCAAAGGCCAAGTGCGCATATTTTTCCACAAATTTCCGATAGTAGCCAGTTAAACCAAGGAATCCACGCAACTGTTTGATATTTTTGGGTACTGGCCATGCAAGGATAGCCTCTATTTTAGCTGGATCAACCTTAACCCCGTCCCCTGAAATCACGTGCCCGAGGTACTCTACTTGCTGCATTGCAAAAGAGCATTTGGATTCCTTCGCGAAGAACTGATTCTCGCGCAGTACGCCCAACGCAATTTATAAATGCTCCAAGTGATCTGCCATTGACCTGCTGTAAACAAGTATATCATCAAAAAACACAGCAATAAATCTGCGTAAATAAGGCTGAAAAATTTTGTTCATGGTGGCTTGAAAGGTTGAGGGGGCATTTGTGAGGCCAAAGGGCATAACCACAAACTCATAGTGGCCGAGGTGAGTACGGAAGGCTGTTTTGTAAATATCATCTTCCTGCATTCTTATTTGGTGGTAGCCAGAGCGTAAATCAATTTTTGAAAAGATTTCAGCCCCATGTAGCTCATCTAGTATCTCCTCTATCGTTGGAATGGGGAATTTATCTTTCACAGTGATGGAATTTAAGGCTCTGTAATCTACACAAAACCTCCAACCACCATCTTTCTTTTTAACCAAGAGTACTGGACTAGAAAAAGCGCTCTGACTATCCCTTATAACTCCAGCAGCCTGCATTTCCTTTACCAAACGCTCCATCTCCTCCTTTTGGTACTGAGGGTATTTGTAAGGGCGTACACTGACAGGGGTAGAATTTGGTAGTAAATGGATGTGGTGGTCAATGGCTCTAGAGGGGGGTAATTGGGTGGGCTCTGCAAATACATCACTGAATTTGTGTACTACTTCTTGCACTCCTTCGTCCGCAATCACCCTGCTACTGGACTAAGGCTCATTTTCAGCATTCACAGCTTCTAATTGGAACATGGAAGCAATCACGTTCCCCTGCTGGAGCTTCCTCAATTCCATATAGTTCAACCCAGCCTCCTGCAACAAACTCTCCCCTCTAAAAATAATCCACCTTCCTTGCTCTTTGAATTTCATGAATAACTTCATGTAATTCAGACGAATAGTTCCCAGTCTCATCATCCAGTGGACCCCTAAGACCACATCAGCCCCCTTTAAATCCAGCACATATGTATCTACAGCAAAATCATATCCCTGTACATGCAGCGGTAAGCCCTTGAATTTTGACCCACATGCAATGGAAGCGCCATTGCCTACCATTACCTTCAGAGTGGAGGTGGGAATTAGTGGGTGGTTCAGCTTCTTGGCTACTGCTCCTTTGATGAAGTTATGGGTACTCCCTCCATCAATGAGTATCATGAGTGTCCGGCCACTGCTGGTCCCCTTAACTCTGAGCGTCTCCGGATGGAACTCACCCTCTAGCGCATTGAGACTGATGCGAGGAATTTCTGTTTCTTCCTCCTCATCGGACTCCGATTCTGGATCCTCCGCCTGTTCCAGGTACGAGTTATTCAACAACTCCCTCACCTCCTCTTCTCCCACCAAGAGTTGATAAGTGGCTTTGCATCTATGATTTGGGGTATATTTCTCCTCACAATAGTAACACAAGCCCTTCTCGCGTCGTTGCCTGATCTCCGCACTGGTCAGCTTTTTAACAGAAAAGGAGTGGGTTGAGTGTGTAGGGTTTTGGGTTATATTGTGGGGTGTAGGAGGGTGTTGGTTCTTTGGGCTGGCTGTGTTTGGGCCAAGGGTGGTGGGTTCTTGGTAATAGGATTCAGGGTTCGATGGGGTACAAATCGCGAAGGGCTGGAAAAAGATGGGTCACGACCCTCGTTCCCTCTCGGTAGGCCCACAGTTGCTGCATGTTTTTGCTCATGGAGTCTAGCGAGGGAGACTGCAGTGACATACGAGTTGGGTTTTGCCAATAATAGCTCGCACTTTAGATGATCTTGGAGCCCGGCGATGAATAGCGACACTACCCACTCCTCGTTCAGACCTGTCACTGAGTTGGTGAGATCCTCGAATTGATGCTGGTATTCTTCCACCGTTCCCACCTGTTTGAGTTCCTTAAGAGCTGTTCGGGGGTCATAAAAAATACTCTTGCCAAAACGAAGCTGAAGAGCCTCCAGAAACGTTTCCCAGGTGTAGACAATGTTATTATTCACCCCCATCTGTACCATGCATAGGCTGGTCCCAAAAGGTGAAATGATAGCACTCTGATCCTGTGCTCCTCCGGTATCTCACACGTCTCAAAATATTCACGAGCTCTCAACACCCATTCTTCCACTCCATCACCCTCAAACATGGGTAAATCCATGCCTCGCACACCTCGGAACCACGGACCAGCGCCCTGGTGTGCGCCGCCGCCAGGGTTCACGAACGAAGCACCCTCGTCGGGTCCCCCATCCTCCACGATCTCCTTCATCTTAAGGTTATCCTTCAGCAATTTCTCCACTGCCTTCACCGATGAACTCAGCTCGTTCATCTGAAGTTGAGCCTCTGCAATTCTTCCATTAGCTTCCACCAGCCCTCGATTCAGGGTGTTCACTTCGTTGCGAGTGGTCACCAACATTTCTTCGAAACGGTTCAAACGAGTTCCGTCAGTCATGCCTGACCTCTCAACGAGAGCACCAAATGATACTCAATGAACGAAATATGATTGCACTAGTCCAGAAATATGCAGGAATAATAAGAATAGTGAATGGAAGATGATAATGGATAATATTGAATAATAGACAAATAACAAACAACCCTTTTCGAGTAAGGGAATACTCCACTGATTACAATATAAAATCTCTCATATCCAAAATGATTCGCTCCTCACTCTTTTATTCTGCTCAGTCTCCATTTGGCCTTCTAGAAGATGTAATCTGTTGTAACTAACTAGCCACGTCACTGAGGAGATATTCCCCTGATACTCCCTTCATCCCACTTTGTAGTCCTTCATCCAATTGGGCTTCTTACGGGTCCTTTTAGCTTTTTCTCCCATCATGGGCTCTGTGGTTGTATTTGGGCCATTATCCTGCTCTCCTTCTCCCGTCATTGTTGCTGGTTGCTCTGTTCTTAATGGGCTTGCTGCAACAAAGTATATATATATATATATATATATATATATATACACAAACATATATGAGCACAAAAGCAAATCAAACCATATAACCCAAAGAATTTTGTCCAAATCGAAGGAAGAAAAAATTCTAAACATCAATATTTTCTCAATGATTCGATCATTATGAATAGCTCTGATACCATTTGTTAGTATTTTACATTCGAATTAAACCTCAAATTGATCCTTCACTTTGCATGCGTGAATCAAATTAGTCCTCTACTTTAATTTTTGCTCAAAATAGTCCTCCTCTTTGTAATATGTGAATCAAGTTAGTCCTCATGACATTCTTTTTTATAACTCCGTTAACTTCTGCTAATGTGGATTGTTTAATACTAACTTGACAAGTTACATGTAACCCTATAAATACATATAACTCATATTAGTCCTCCATTTTACTTGTTTTGAATCAAAATAATCATCCACTCTTATTTAAAGTAGAGAACTATTTTGATTCAAAATAAGTAAATTTGAGGACTTATAGGAGTTATGAATTTCTATGATTACATGATACTTGCTAAATTAGCAATAAACAGTTCATTTCAGCAGAAATTAATAGAGTTATAACATAAAAAATAAATGGAGGACCAACTCGATTCACAAAGTGCAAAGTGAATGACTATTTTGAGCAAAAATTAAAGTGGAGGACTAATTTGATTCACGCATACAAAGTGGATGACCAATTTAAGGTTTAACTCTTTACATTCTATTAATTTTTAAGATCATTAATATTGAATTCATCGAGAAACAATAACCAAGAGCAGAAGCTAACCTGGATCCATGATAAGCGATTGATTACTCCAAAGGTTCTTGGTCTGCTTGTATAAAGGTGGTTCCTGACATTCCACAACCAAAACCTTCGGAGTCCTTTAGCATACTTAAGAGCAATTCTTTGATGGGTAAGAATTGTATAATACAATTTTGGTAATTCGGGGACCAAATCCTTTTGTCTCTATTTATATTTGGTCAATTGGTTGTCATTAAATCCCATAACGACCAAGATATAGTAATGATTTTTTACTCATAATTTCTCCAAACCGACAAATAATTAAGTGTGACTTAATTCTATAACCAATAATGAGATCGTTATAAATGTCACAATTAAATAGTTATAATGATTATTTATATAAATATATAGCCTACAAAACAAAATAAAGAAAATTAAATTTCCTAATAATATATTGTCAAGACGAGTGATCTTGTTGAACTCCTCCATTTGAAACTATAACTTTTTCTCTTAATCTAAATTTTTCACTAAAAGGTAAAATCTGAAAAATGAGTAGTGGTACAAGAATATGCACGGACCACACTCCATTGTATTTATAGGGGGCAGATTTGGGTCAAGCATAAACTGGCGCATGCCCTACCAGTTTATGCATAATTAAAATAAACTGGCACCCAACTAATGGCCTATCAGCACAAGTGGTAGTGGCTTGGGTTGCTTAAGCATCTAGTTCTGGGTTGGATCCCCGGGACGGTGTGTATGCAGAGAGAACCTTGGTCAGCCATCTCACCCTTGAGGTGCACGCACAAACTAGCGGGAGATTAGTCAATGGAATCGTTCCCGTGGATACCCTAGAGGGATAAAAAAAAATAATAATATGGCACCCTGCCTACCAGTTTAGTGTAATTACATAACGTGTCGTTCTACTAGTAGTATAATTTTGAGTTTTTTTTTTTTCATTAAGTGTACACCCATAATTTACTTCCTCTCTCAATGCAGTTTGATATTTTAGCCTTGCTTGGAGTAGGCAAGGAGCTACCAAGCCCATGTTGTAGAGGTCAATGAGTCTATTCCACCTATTGATGAAAAATTTGGTGTGGGATATGGTTGTGAGTGGGTCATGCAAGAACTAAACTTAGGGCAAAGAGATATTCTTCAAAAAGCTTACATGTCCTCTTCTTCTGTGACATGTGCATCGATCTGCTAATGCTGCTGAGGTTTGAGGTCGAGTCCACCGATTAAATTTGGAATTCTAGACCCAAACATGAGAGCATCAACACTAGATGCAGAAGTAGGAGGAAATTCCACCTTTTAGCATCTTTATTGAAGAAAAACAGTTTATTTTATTTTTTAAAAAATGGGACATTGTCATAGGTAAAACAATTTTTTTCTCTTTTTTTAAAAAAAAAATAATTTACTATTAATAGATTGTGGATGAAAAATCAGTTGAAAATTATTGTAACTTCTTTTCCAATTGTTCCTATACGTGCTATACTGCTATTCGATTAGAGTTTATAAATTAAGATTTGGACCGACTTGACTAAAATTTTAGCAATAAATTCATTAAAAGTACGATGAGAATGAAAAAATAGCATAAAATACATTATTTTTCTCCTAAAAATAGCACTTTTATCATTAAATTGTCATTAAAATAATACACATTGATACTAAAAATAGACAAAATGAATTAATTAATCAATTTGTAGCTGTTATTAAATTAATTTTTTTATTATTTGATTAGATTTTTTTATTTATTTTAAATAAATTTTTTTATTTTATGGTTGATGATCACTAATTTAAGTAGTATACACAAGATATTATTGAAATTTTAGGCTTTACTTGCTACAAAATCAATGAAGTGGGACAGTGTGTGAAATCATGGCAACCCTAATTTTGGTTTTGGAAGCATATTCCTTTTATTGACATAGAGGCACCGTTGGAGCTAGCTTCTCGTAAAAAGGGTCATATGCACATTCACATGTCTCATTCTATATATCTGCATCTATCTGTGTGTCAATTCCACACTTTCTTTGTTGATTTTCTCAGCTAACCCTTCACGCAGCAACTAGAATACACACCTTACTAGCTAGCCAACAAAGGTAGCCACCATCTGCACCAAACATACATATGACACCACTATTATATAATTTTTTTTCTATTGAATCATTTTTTTAAACTTTTTTATATAGATGAAAAATAAATAAAATAAATGGTAAAAGAATAGAATAGAAAATATAGGGTTAAGGGGAGAAAAAGTTTAGAAACAATTATTTTTTATATTTATTTAATTTATTTTAAAGTTTTTTTGTTTTATTTTTAAAGTCCAAAAAACAATTACTATAATGAGTGTGTACACAAAAAAATGTAGTTTCTTTTCAAAATTATCTTTATATATAGTATAGATATACTCCTCTTTTAAAAAAAATAGACTAGAGAAGCACATTCATATGTAGAGTTATTAGGACAAACTATAAACTTTAACGAGAATTTATGGTCAAATTTACATATCGTTCATCAAAGAGGGATGGATCCTCAATATTCGAACCCAAATTACGTTTAATGTAAGCGGAATTTTGAACCGGATGTGTTAACCTTCATTGGTCTATTTCTCTATTTTATATTAATAATTATTTCAATTTATTTGATATATTTTAAAATCAACATATCTAAAATAATTATTAACATAGAATGAAAGAGTATAAATATATTTTATTATGAGTTTAATTTTGATGCATTGACAGTGTAAAAGTATTTTACATTGTCATCCAATCAAAACACTTTATTCGTATGACTTTTTAGGTAATGGGAAAGAGAAAACACAATCATGTCTGATATGATAGAATATGATTAGATAACTGTGTAAAAAAGTTAGTGTGTGTTTGGATTAACGTTTGCAAACAGATATTGATACAAATGTGCTTTTGCAAAATTAATTTTGATCAAAATTGGATTGGAGCCAATGTGATTTGTGTTTGGATACTTTTTATTAAAAGAGATTTTAGAAAAATGAATGTTATTTGGATAATGTTACTCAAAATCACGTTAGAGTGTAAAATTACTAAAACAGTATAATTTATATCATTCTTTATATTACTTTTATAATTTACTTTTTATAATAAAATAAAATATATTTGAAAATCTAAATATTATTTTATGGTTTAAAAAATAAAATATTTACATTATGCAATTTTTAAAAGATTTAAATTAATATTAAGATTTATTTTAAGTAAATTTATATTATTTTATCAATTTATTTAAAATAATATTAATATTATTTAAAAATCAAATTATGCGAAGTGTTCAATTTTACTATATTTTTAATTTTAAATAAACAGTTGAAAAGTTATTGTCATAATATTAAAAAAAAAACATTTTTATAAACAAAAGTATGTCAATATAGGGGCAATTCTGACTTTGTCTAGTTTTATTTAATATGAAAGATAATTGGATGAATGTCAAAGCAATAAAAACTTGATTTTGCCTAATGTGGATTGGAATGAAAATTCAACAGAAAAAATTTTGGATGAAAAACATTCAAACACTTATTTTATGTCATTCAATAAATCAAAAACATGTTTGATGGATGAAACGGCTAACCAGACACACACTTATACATAGATAAAAATTAAATATTTTATTATATATCATTTATTTATTTATTTATGGGTAGGTGGTAATCGTTGGTCGTAGAAAAGAGAGCATGTGCTTTATTTGCTCTATATATTTTGCGGATTAATTCTATGATATTCACATATCTATACCCATCAGTTGGGTCATTGGGATGTTCTTTATCATAATTAATGTATGTTAATGTTTAATAAATGCTTATTATTATATTTAAAACTTGGGGTTTATAAACAACCACATTTATTAAAATAATAAAAATGAAAAAAAATATTTATTTTAAAAATATATAATTTTATATTTTCTTTATAAGGGAGATGGACGGATTCATAAAGTTCTAAAAAAAATTAAGGGTGCTTTTGTTATAAGGTAATCTAGATAAATTATTAATAACAATCTTGCCATTAAATTACCTAGTAATAATTTAGATTGATTTGTTTGGTTGCACAATAATATTCTGGTAATGTCGATTACTCAGTAATTTGCGTTACCTCCAAAGTAATAATGTAGGTTACTCCCATAGAAGGCGACTATCTGGATTTCCGTATACGTAGCTAATATTATAATTTTGTTTTATTACCCAAATACTTTTGTATCAAATAATCTTATTATTATAGTAATATATATATTTTAAAAGGTAATATAATAATATATGTACTATAATTTTTTTATTTATTTTTTATAATTATTTAGAGAGTATTACAATTATATATATATATATATATATTATCTTGTAATCTTTTTAATATACTAAATAAGGTAATATGGATTATCAATTATGTTATTTATATATATCAATCAAAGTAATGTGAAGTATCGGTAATTTAATTAAATAGATAGTGATAATCTATCTTCAAAATAATCTATATTATTACCAGTAATCTTAATTGGTAATGTGTTAAATGCTACCTAAAATATATATAATGTAAAATAAAAGCAATACTAATAAATTATAATAATATAAACATTACAATATCAAGGTTTATTTAGAGTCATGTTGACATAGGATTGAAGCAAGATTAGAGGGCTCACTTTAATTAACTTCATGTAAAATATGATAAGAGTACTCGTTTTTTTGAACTTCAGCATTCTAAAGTAACTTTAACTTCTTCTTAAAAATTGCATAAATTTTGCTTTGCTTTCTTATCCCAAAATTCTATAATTTCTTCTCTCAATATTCCTTTATATCTAAAAAAATTGGTGAATAACAAAAGTTCACACATTAGTCAATACACATGCATACCTAATAGGTTTATATATAGTACACATACATTGCTATATATAATATATATCATATTACATGTAAAATGTATATTAACATAAAATTCATGTAATTAATATAAAAGAAAATTGTATTACATAATATAATACACATAGATTGACAATCATTAATATGTATATAATATGCATTTCATTACACATAAAATGCACATCCTATGATAATAATGTTGGCTGAAAATATGTTAATCAACTAGTACTACCGTTATATATCAATATATATAAAAATTTATTAGTTAAATATTACTATTAATAACTAGCTAATAAAGATTAATAGAGAAACAAATAGAAAATATTAATTTATAAGAGTAAATATATATACTATTGGTATAATAATAATTTAATACAAACATCTTTAATACAAAAAGAAACACATATTGTGCTTCAAGGAGTATATATAGAAGAATTTTTTTTCTGTTATGCCTGTTGTACACCTCGATCGTCATGTTGAATTCTCTATATATTTTGTATGCAATAATTATACTTGACGTATAACAAAAATACGTCTAACAAGTATCTAATATATGTGTGCTATACATAAAGACGTAATGTGTGCTATATGTATAGCACATATACGTATATCACATATTACGTCTTATATATAGTACACATTAAATATTTGTTGGACGTATTTCTATTTATATTGTGAAACATTATTGATTTTGTAGGACCGTCCCCACTATTAACCATCCGAATATTTATTGCTGTTTCTTACTTACGTTCCAGATTCAATTTTGTGCTTGCAACTTGCAAGTTCATGACATAATTGATGTGATATTAATCAAGTTAAATAGAAAGCGAAATTATTGGAATCCCATAGAAGGATTAAAATGAGATTATAAATAATGGAAAATACTTGATGTGGAAGCCATATACATATAACGACATAAATTCTGTAATATAGATAGCACATGTTGGATACAAGTTGGACATATTTCTCTTGTACGTCAAACATTATCTCCCCATTATTGTCCGAAGACTTTAAAACAAGCTATCATGGTTCTTGGAATATTGCACATTTTGACTTCTATTTTGTTCAGAAAACTTTTGATATAAAAAGTCTCTACACATACATGAATTTATCAACCACCCATCTGGCCATCTCCTTAATGTTTGACCAAGATCAACTCACTCAAAAAAAGAAGGATGCCCTCATCAAAGAAATTAAAGGGAAAAAGAAAAGAAACTCTCAATAAATACACCCATGCACCGTTAATAACATTTTACTAATGCACAATAATGGAAAGCGAATATTCATTAATAAATAATAAAATATTTTCATACTAATGAAAGGGCCTTTCGTGTTAGTAAAGGGTGAACTTGGCCTTTGGAGTTTGGACCACTAAAACTGACTTGGCGATTACAACATGACACAAGCACACACGTGTTTGCATATATAGTTGTTATTATAAATTGTAATCAAATCAAATCCACTGTGATTGGAAGGTAACAAAAGTGAGAAATAACAATAACAATATAATTACCTCCTCAATAACAATAACAAAAATGAGAAATACATATAATTAGTGACGGATCAGAACATTTTAATAGTAAGGACGAAAGTATTATATCATTAATATATATAAATATTAAATGATATTTTTTGAATTTTTTATAGTGTGCGGATAAATTTAATAATATAATAAAAGTAAAATATATATATTTATATATACTTTAACTAAAAAATTGAAAATGTAGTGGAACATAAACCCATACACTTGTACTTAGATCCATGCTGCATATAATTACCTTATAATCTCGTAAAATCAGATCACCTCCTCAAATAACAATAACAGAGCAAATCTAAATTTACCCTTTCAAGTTCAGAGCGTTTGTTTGAAAAAAAAAAAAAGGAGAAATGTCGGTTGATAATGAAAAATTAGTTAAATTAGTCTATGTGTCTATTTGGCAACCTTTTAACTCAAAAGAAAAGCTCTCTCTAAGTGGATAGTTTTTAGTGAGCTGAATAATTGTGAACCAAAATTTCTATATGAACTGATTTTGACTGATTTTTTATTATTCATATAATAATACTAAAAAAAAATGTAAATAATAATAAAAAAAAAATTAGAAGGTGCTAGTAAATGTATGCTACGCATCGAACTTGATACATGGAAAAGTGCAAATGTGACGTTGAAAGCGGTGACAGTAGGACAGGCTACAAATCTTAATACGAGAAAATGCCAAACACAAAAAATATCACAATAATAATAAATAATTTAAATAAAAATAAAAATTGAAAAGCCCAAAAAGCCCATAGTTGTGCAACGTGGCTTTCGAGGGTGGGTCGCAATAGTCCTCTCCGTTCATCACTTCACGACAAAACTAAGCGAAGGCAAAATTACACTTCTCTGCTGTCACCCCCACCTTACTTTCTAGCACCCTCAAAATCAGAACCGTTCATTTAAAGAGGAAATGCATAAATTTTAAAGGGTTTTGCTAACAACTGTACTAAGGACAATTGTTAAGAATACTTAAAATAGTAATTTTAGAAAAAAATTAAAAAATAATGGTGGATCCCTTACATAAAAAACATAAAAATACATGTTTTCAAGAGAATCTTTCTATTTTTAATTCCTTAACAAGTGCTCTAGCAAAATCCAATTTTAAATTTATTTTTCTCATGTAATATATATTCATGAAGGACTATGATCTTACCAGATGAAAATAGTTGCAGTGTAAAAAGTGAAAAAATTAAGTATTTTTATCTATGTTTTAAAAACTATGGATTGGACGATCGATGTTCAATTGTATATAATAAAGAGTTTAATTTTGATACACTGACCGTATGTATAAAGATATTTTATACTGTTTTCCAATTAAAATACTCTGTTTCTATGACATTTCAAGCAGTGAAAGAGAGAAAACACAATTATATATATATATATATATATGAGCACAAAAGCAAACCAAACCATATAACCCATAGAATTTTGTCCAAATCAAAGGAATAAAAAATTCTAAACATCAATATATTCTCATGGATCCAATTATGAATAGTTCTGATACCAATATTTTATATTTTCTATTAATCTTTAAGATCATTCATATTTGATTCATCGAGAAACAATAACCAAGAACAGAAGTTAACCTGGATCCATGATAAGCGATTGATGACTTCAAATGTTCTTGGTCTGCTTGTATGAAGGTGATTTCTGGCCTTTCTCAACCAAAATCTCCAGAGTTCTTTAGCAGACTTAAGAGCAATTCTCTAATGGGTAAGAATTGCAGAATTAGGGGCGTACGTAATCGGGTCGGATTGGTTCAGATTTCAAAGAAAAATGAATCAAATCCGATCAACTTGAGTTCGGTTTGGACTGGATCGGATGAATAATTTTTTATTAGCAAATCCGAACCGATGAATCCGGTTAAAATTCGGTTGGTTCGGTTCGGATAATTGGATGTCAGATTAAAAAAAATTGTCAAAAATTAAAAAA
Organism: Aeschynomene evenia; assembly: GCA_013621005.1. NCBI lineage: Eukaryota > Viridiplantae > Streptophyta > Magnoliopsida > Fabales > Fabaceae > Aeschynomene > Aeschynomene evenia. Next base: position 10,490,744 of record CM024272.1, read on the forward strand.
ATTGCAAAAACAAATTCCCAAAAGTACAAAAAAAAAATCCTAAAATATCAATAGAAGCTTGTAAAATAAAATAAAAAAACACAAAATTTCAAATTATAGATTTAAAACTCATGTGATGCTTAAGTTTACATTCCATAATGACATAATCACACAAAGTTACAAATAAAATTTTTAGCTAGATATTTTTTTTGGAATTTCAATCAGATCAATTGGATGGTTCGGGTCCATCAAATTGGAATTTTTAAAATCCGATATCTGGTCCACTAAATGGTGGAATTGTTTGGATTTTACCCGAACGGATCCGATAATCCGATCCAAACCCTTCAGATTGGTTCAGATTTATCGCTTTCATCATGTGGATCAGAACCACTTACACCCCTATGCATAATACAATTTTGATATATTGGGGACCAAATCCTTTTGTCTCTATTTATTATTAAACTCTGTAAAGACCAAGATAGAGTAACGATTTTTACTCATAATTTCTCCAAACCGACAAATAATTAAGTGTGACTTAATTCTATTTATAACCAATTAATAATGAGATTGTTACAAATGTCACAATTAAATAACTATAATGATTATTTATATAAATATATAGCCCATAAAACATAATAAAGGAAATTAAATTTCCTAACACTTGAGTCTATCAATAAAGTATGAGTTTAATTATGATACACTGTCAATGTAAAATTGATATCGAATTACGTACTACCACAAAAGTGACTTTTCTTAGATAGTGAATATGAAAGTAAAATATTTCTACTTACATGTGAATACATGATTGAACATCAGTATAAAATACGATACACACAATTAAACTCTTAAACTATTACAAGATGTTTGGAACCTCTATGAAATTCAATTCCCACGAGAATTAAATTGAATTCCGATGTTTGAAATAAAAAATTTCATTTAAGTTGAGATGAAATTCAATTCAATTTCATTATTTTTCACTCAAAACTAAATCAGACCTATTTCACTCTGATTTGTAATTGAATTCCATTGATATTTCCCTTACAACGAAAAATATCAAAATTACCCTTCCACTAAACACCCTATCTAATTTACTGCTCTCTTATTCACACACTTCAAAGGATAACATAGTCCATTAAAAAAATTCAATTCATTTTATAAGCATTCAAAACACTGGAATTCAATTCAATTCAATAATTTTATTAATGTATTTCAAATACTGAAATTCAATTCAATTCAATTCAAATAAAAATTCAATTCCCGGTAAAATTCAATTCAATTTTATCTTACTGCAAGTTTCCAAATTGACTGTTAATAACTTTTTTAAATGCATGTTTGGTTTTATTTTAGGGTAAACAAAATCTTAAATGTTATTGGTCATAAACTTTTCATGTGTAGGCTCAACCGCACAGGAAAAAACCCATCTCCAAGTATCTGTGACCCAATTTTGATTTAGAGAGAGAAAGAGAGAGACTCGGGGGTAGGTCCCATAAGAAGCTCCGCTGAGAACAAAAAAAATAAAAATAAAAAATTGCATATAAAAATATAAACTCCGCATTATATTCGCACATTTTCTATTCCCTCTTTCTCTCCTTTGTTGTTGTGTGATATTATAGCTGGGTTGGTGCAGAAAATCGTCACACACACACAAAGAGCCTCCATTTTTTCTTTCTCCTCTTTTTCTTCTTCTAGGGTTTTTCGTGTTCTTCCTTCTCCAATGGCTGCTTCTTCTCTCTTCAGATCTGCCCTCATCGCTCCATCACCTTCTTCCTCCGATCGCTTCAAGGTCGCTTTTTCACTTTCTTCTATTTTTTTTTGCAATTTAAATTTTGTTGGACCCATATATTCACCGTCGGAAGCTGTGAGTTATCCACGGAGGTGTATAACTCATAAATATGAGTTTTGTTTTTGATTATGAGAACCTCTCTTTACAGAATTTAGCTATCTAACTTTCACTTTTGTTTTTTGTGATATGTTTTTGTTTCGTGCTAAAAGAAATTGAATTCGGATTTTTTGACCTCTGTTTTTGGTCACTAAGTAAACAGTGGCGAAGCAAGAGTAGTTGGTCTTTCTTGTTTTTAATTTTTGTGCGTGTTGTTCGTGGCTTTTTTCTTTTGAAGAATAATTGGTGAATATGAGAGTTGTTGAAGGAAATTTCTGCTGTTGAATTCTAGATTGTGAGGAATTGCCAGTGAATGGGTTTACACGTTAAGCTGAAGCTAGTGTTTGATATTTTCTTTATGTTTTTTTTTGTTTGGAGCTGATGGTTTATCAGAGATTTTTGAAAAAACACCTCGCGAAAAAGTTAACTTGATACTTTTGCAGTTTGTAGTGAATTTTTTTCATATGTTATCTGTTTACATAGAAGAGGATGAAAAAGGATAAATTTTTATGTGATGTTGGTAGGATGGATGAGTTGAACTGACTCTTTTTTTTTTCTTAAAGAGTAGTGTGTTCGATTGGAGAGTCTTTCAAAACTGTTTTAGTTGATTTATTTTCCTTGATTGTTACCAAAATTTCATCTTACCTTCATTCATCTAAGACCATTTTCTTCATTAAACTCTGAAAATATGATAAACTACAGAGAGCCCCTCTGAGCTCTGAAGACACTAATTTCACCTAAAGTTTTAGGTGATATTACCCTGAATTCCTTTATTTTATGTTACCCTGAGTAACTTGGTAAATATGACACTGATTACCTAATCTCAAAGGTGGTCAGTTTAATTTGCCATTGAAAATAGTAAGTAGTGACATTGCTATAATTATTAGGAAAAATATATCAGTTGAAAACGAAAGAAAGCAAACACCTTTCTCTCTCTCTTGATCTCAGGGCTACAGGCTACTGCATTTCTCATATGAATGTGTGTATTTTCTTAATATAATAGCCGATTTCTTGTTGCCTGACTGAATGTATCTGTTTGTCTGATTCAGGTTTCATGCAATGCCACCAGTCTTAATTTAAAGGCTAACAACTCACAGAGTAGCATATTTGGAACTTCAGTTCCATGTCAATCAATAGTGATACAGTTGAGTGGCTTGAACTTTCTACTTAGGGCCTTTTTCTTTCTCTTGGGACCTGTGTTTTATAAATTCATTAAGAGTAATTCTACATGTACATCACAAAATCAGCCACTATATGCAATAATCCAACTTTTTAAAATTGTTAATCCAACTTTTAAAAGTGTTGGATTAATGTATAATATTAAAAGTTAGATTAATAGTTTTAATAAGTTGGATCATTGCATATGATGGCTGATGGTGGCCGATTTTGTGGTGTACAATGAGCATTTCTCATTCAGTAAATAGTATGTTCTTACATTATTCCTGATCCTGCTGCATTGTTATTTGCTCAGAAACTGCAATGGCAGGAGTCTCCAGCCTATAAAAGCCACCGCAACTGAAATCCCTGTCCCTGTACAGAGTAAGATTGTAACAGTTATTATGTATAGAATAGTGAATAACATGCAATTACTTGATTCTTACTCTTGGCTTGTCTATCTGTTTAGAATCAAGGAGCTCCGGGAAGACAAGAGTTGGGATTAATGGTAAGTTTCTTGTTATGAAAGTCCTTCGCCTTTCTTCTTTCTATGACTTATAAGTGGGATTTATAAGAATGGTCTTGGAAGCAGGTGCTTTGTTTTTGTGTGTAGTTTGCATGTCAAAATGTTATTCATTCAACTTCTATATATATATTTTTGATAAAAGACTCAACATCTATATTAAAGCTAATGCTGTCATTTATGATTGTGATAAGTTATGTTTGTGGCTTCTGGTGTATTTGGGTGTAGTGTTATTCTTTGTTTTTCTAAGAATTGCTTCTTTCCATCATGGCTGTTTATATTTCTTTATATCATAAAGGTACTACACTTCATAAGCTTTGGAGGGGTTTAATTACATGGTTATTTGCTTTACAAGTTTGTTGTTTTCTCTACTAAAATGAAGAACTGTAAATAGTATCCCTAAAATGTAGTTGTAAAGCTGGTGAAAACTTGCTCTGAAGCATGAAATGATGATTTAGTTTCTATGCATTGATAGTGTAAAATGAATTTGCACCTTTTAGTCTTTTAGTCAATAGAATTTGAAAGAAAGGCCAAATAATGATGAGTATTTACTCACCATGATAAGGGCCCATTGTGATTTTCCTTTTTCTCAACTTCTATTGGCTGATAGTGTATATATTTGGGACTTAAGAACATTCATATCTTATGCTCAATGTGCAGGTTTTGGTAGAATCGGAAGGTTGGTGCTACGTGTAGCTACTTCCAGGGATGATATTGATGTTGTAGCAATTAATGATCCATTTATTGATGCTAAATATATGGTATGCATTTTCCTTATGATATATAACTACAGTTTGGTTGTAGCACATATTATAGATTAGATTAAATCTATATTTGCATGTATGTTTGTATTTATGGCATGTATGCATTTATCCCTGACATTCTTATGTTTTATTAAAATTTCCATGTAACTTGTAAGAAATCTTATTCTGTTGCTTAAGATTTGTATTTATAATACAATTTTCTTATCTTGGAAGTCTACCATGTTCTGAGGACAATCTTATGTTCTATATTTCTGCTGATTCAATTGGGATGTTCTGCAACTGTAGTCTGTCTTGTTTTATGCCTCCTTTAGTATTCTTGTACTTATCTTGGGGTTGTTTGTTTATTTTTTACTATTTTCACCTTAAGCCCTTCTTAATCTTGGTGAATAATCCACCTTGAAACATATCCCAAACAAAGAGAAAATTTGAGGGCATTTTGGACAGCAAATTGTATTTCCATATATATGCAGTACTTGCCATCACAAGAAGTTCTAAAGCATTCAGGAGCATTTGGTGTGTGTGTACTGTTGTACAGTCGTGCTCCACCATTGTTTAGGAATTAATCCTTTTTGTCTTTCTTTTCTTTGTTGTCATATATACTTCTGTTATTTATTCGTATGGAGAATATCATTGGTTGCTGTATAGCTACTTTGTTCATTTGTCATTCATAGCTATCTACAACACATGGACTTCGCTTGATATTTCTTTCTTCTCTTTCTTTCAGGCTTACATGTTCAAGTATGATTCTACTCATGGACCATTCAAGGGTACCATTAAGATTATTGATGATTCTACTTTGGAAATCAATGGGAAGCTGTTGAAAGTTGTGAGCAAAAGGTATGCTGAATGGAGCCCTAACAATTGAATTGAATAATACAGATGTATTTTACTGGTTCATACCATTAATGGAGTCAATGGCATCCTCAAAATTTGGATTTACCTTAATAATTTTGTTTCCTCTATTCAGAGATCCCTTGGAGATCCCTTGGGGTGATTTTGGAGCAGATTTTGTTGTTGAATCTTCAGGAGTTTTTACAACAGTGGAGAAAGCTTCTTCACATTTGAAGGTTAATACTTTAAGTTACCTGTTTATTTCTCCTTCCCTCCTTTGCCCTGCTCTCATTTGCTTCAAATCTTAATTTTGCTTTATACTATTCGAATGTAGGGTGGTGCCAAGAAGGTCATAATATCAGCTCCATCTGCTGATGCACCAATGTTTGTGGTAGGAGTGAATGAGAATACATACAAGTCAAACATGGACATTGTTTCTAATGCAAGCTGTACAACAAATTGTCTTGCTCCTCTTGCCAAGGTTTGATTGCATCCTGCTATTCAACGCTTTATTAAACTCCTGCCTTGCTCTACTATGACAATGTTCAATGTCTGTTTGCAGTTTGACAGTATGCACTATTAATAACTTTAGGGTTAATAGGTAGCTCCTCTTCTTTAAGTAGCAAGAAAAATGGCAAGGTTACAAAGTCTTATGTGCTTCTGTCAGGTGTCTAAGACATGGAATAATACTTTTAATGTCATATTTTCCTTCTGGGTCATTTTTCTTTTTTCAGAGTTGGATCCAGGAGTTGAGCTTTTTGTATATGGATTGGGGGTGATGGGTGTGTAAACATGACAAATTGTGTAACTTTTAAACTCATCATTGATTGAATCATTATCAACTGTTTCAGTAATATCTCTTCCGAAATAGGGAATCAAATTATTAGAGAGAAGTGTAAACTTGATGGAGTTACTTCTGATTTATTTGCAATTGTAAGCAAAAATGAGTTGGAAGTCTGATTGTAGGGTAAGTATGAATTAAAATCACGTGGGGGGGGGGGGGGGGGGGGGGGGGGGGGGGTGGGGGTTTGACCTGGAAACCAAAATTCCTTGTATAAAATTCCAAAGTGGTGCCTTCTCTTCCATATGTCTCAAATTCTTTGCTCACATAAGAAACTTTTGTCTAATTTCACATAATTCTTATTTATATTGTTCTTCAGGTGGTTCACGAGGAGTTTGGTATTCTTGAAGGTTTGATGACAACTGTACATGCAACAACAGGTCTCATTTTCACTCTTGTTAATCATAGCCAATAATCTTAATATTTTTGTATTTTAGTTTTTGGTTAAACAATCCAGATATGGTGATGTGGCATTGATAACATGATTGTCTTTATCATCTACCAGCAACACAAAAGACTGTAGATGGTCCTTCAATGAAGGATTGGAGAGGGGGAAGAGGTGCAGGTCAAAATATAATTCCAAGTTCAACTGGTGCTGCTAAGGTAGGGGATGGAGGTGCAAGTCAAAATTTGTATTATTTTCAGTGTAGATTATGAGATTGAGTTTGTGCTTATGAAATAATAGGCTGTTGGAAAAGTTCTTCCTGAACTGAATGGAAAGCTCACTGGAATGGCATTCCGAGTTCCTACTCCTAATGTTTCTGTCGTGGATTTGACCTGTCGGCTTCAAAAGAGTGCCTCCTATGAAGATGTTAAAGCAGCAATAAAGTATGTCTATTATTTTTCTGCTCTGGCCTTCTACACTTTCTGGTTGGGATTGTTCTATAGTATTCCTGTGGTTTTGGTTGGTTTTTCCTGACTTCGCTATTGTTAAAATGAAGGCATGCCTCAGAAGGATCACTGAAAGGAATTCTTGGTTACACAGATGAAGATGTTGTCTCCAATGACTTCGTAGGTGATTCAAGGTAAAATTTTATTTTACTGTTTCTAAAATATAAATCACTCCCATCATATCGAATGAAGACAAATCATGAGGCCTAACACAATTGGTAGCTAATTGGACTTCCCAAGAATATAGTCAGGGGTTCGATTCATAGTGGTTTGTATGGAGAGGGTCTTATGGTCAGAATTTTACCCCTTTATGAGGGAGTTCCCGTCTCAAAGGCATTAGTCACCGAGACTGTGGATACCTGAGCAATAAAATAAAAAAGAATTGAATGAAGACGTACTTTTCTTGCCTTTTCCTGGAATAAACATGCTTGGATTCAATCTTGTCTTTACAGATACAAGCAGAGGATTGTTGGAAAATGAGAGACCATAAACATGATTCTTAGTTTTAGTTTGATACATTTGCTCCTACAAGTGCTTTTAATAGATTTTGATTTGCCAAATATGAAGCTGAACCTGCATTTGCCTTTCTAATATTAGTTAGACTTGATTTACTTAATTTGTTGCGTGTGAGCGCTGTCCTTTGTTGGATAAACTGCTTATGTCAAATGCTATTATCTTCGAACAGATCAAGTATTTTCGATGCTAAGGCGGGTATCGGGCTCAGTGCTTCCTTCATGAAGCTTGTTTCTTGGTATGACAATGAATGGGGTTACAGGTACGTGTGTGCGCAAATTGCAACTACACTTACTTTCATCAAAGACCATAGTATTAAATGCTCAGAAACAACTTCTTTTTGTGTGTGTTAAGCCTTAATCATGTTTTTTGAATGGTTATCATTGCAGCAACCGAGTTCTGGACCTTGTAGAGCACATGGCATTGGTTGGAGCCCAAAATTGAGCACCAAGTTGGTTTATCTTTTGTTGTTGATTTCGCAATTCTCTTGGGAATGAGTTAGGTTTAAATTAGTAGCCTGAGTAGGTTGGTTCCTCGGATTTTTCTTTCTTTTTTGATTTTGATCTGATCTGATCTGATTTTTATAAGATGTGAGGCTTATGATCACATTGTGTACACTGGAAAACAATAAAATTAAAAGACTACATCACTTTTACATGTTTGCATTTGGTTTTTCACGAGCCAATGGAATTTTATGAGTTTTTTGCTTTTAAGATGCTTGGAAATTCTTAGGGTGATTGATGTATGTTAGCTTGTTAGAAGTTGTTGTGGTTACGCAATACGCTATCTTAAGAACACAAAAATCAAAATAAAAAGATGAGTAACAATATTTGGACATATCAAATGAAATATACAACATAAATAAATATTTTATATATTTCTTAAATACTTACTATATATTTATTCTATATATTTAGATTCTTATATCCACTTATTCCTTTTAAAATGAGTGTGAAATTTTACTTATGTTTTCCCTTTATATATATTCATATTATTTTGAAAAACTATTCACATTTTTTTAAAAAGTCTGCTCATATTTTTTCGTTATGCACAATTATAATTTTTTTTCGTTATGCACAATTATAATTTTTTTTTGTAAAATTGTACACATTTTATGTTTAGATTCACTCATATTAGTTTGAAAAATTGTTCATATTTTTGAAAAGTATGCTCACATTTTTTTCATGCATACTTACATTATTTTGAAAAGTTGCTCACATCATATTTTTATGTTCACTTACATTATTTTATAAAGGAGTTAAACCTTAAATTGATCCTTCACTTTGCATACATAAATTAAACTGGTCCTTCACTTTAATTTTTAGACTAAATACCCATTTTGATCCTTCAAGATTAATATGAAGGACAAAATAATCTTTCTAAGATAAGAAAATGACAATGTGTTCCCTCAAGATTTGACGTGATTGACAAAATAGTCACTCAAGATATGAAAGTGATAACATGATCCTTCATGATTGAAATTTTAAGACAAAATAATCCTTCAACTTGTCCTAAATTTACAATTTGGAGGGACTACAATGTCCTAAAATTTCAATCTTGAAGGATCATGTTGTCACTTTCATATCTTGAGGGACTATTTTGTCCATCACGATAAATCTTGAGGGACCACATTGTCATTTTCATATCTCGAGTGACTATTTTGTGCCTCGCGTTAATCTTGAGGGACCAAATGAGGTATTTACTCTAATTTTTTTATTCAAAATAGTCTTTCACTTTGTAATATTTGAGTCAAGTTATTCCTCCTGATATTCTTTTATTAAAACTCCGTTAAATATGGACTGTTTGTTACTAACTTGGCAAGTGACATGTAATCCTAGAAATACATATAACTCATATTAGCCATCTACTTTACTTGTTTTGAATCAAAATAGTCATCCATTCTTATTTAAAGAGAATTATTTTGATTCAGAACAAGTAAATTAGAGGACTTATAGGAGTTATGAATTTCTAGGATTACATGTTACTTGTCACGTGAGTAATAAACAGTCTACATCAGCAGAAATTAACGGAGTTGTAACAAAAAATAATTGGAGGACCAACTTGATTTACGAATTGCAAAGTGAAAGACTATTTTGAGTGAAAATTAGAGTGGATGACTAATTTGATTCACACAGGCAAAATGGAGGACTAATTTGAGGTTTAACTCTTCATAAAATTACTCACATTTTTTGTAAAGTCAGCTCATATTTTCTCTTCATGCATACTCAATTTTTTTTTTAAAAAGCTGCTCACATTTTGCTATGAAAATACTCGTATTTCATTAACTGATGAAATTAAATGATACATGAATCTTATGAGTATTTTAAAAATTGTTGAGTTTCATAACAATGTGCAGAAAGTGTGTAAATTTTATGAGCAATTTTACAACAATATGTGAATGAATTTGCTTAAAAATGAGTAAATGACAACATTTAGTGTGTGAAAAGCAACCAAAATATGAGCAATTGTGTAACATATGTTACAAGTGAAAAAACACAAAACTTGAACAATTGTTTAACATACTGCGAGTAAAAATACACAAAATGTGAGCAATTATGTAATATATTGTGAGTGAATAATGCAAAAATACGAGCAATTCTATAACATTTTGTGAGCAACTCTATAACATAATGTGAATAAAATATGAACAACTATTGAATATATTGTGAGAAAATGTAGAATATGTGAGCATATATTATATTTTGAGTATACTGTTCATGACTTTATTTGTTAAATATATTGATTCAATAACTGGAACTAACAAAAAAACAAAGATAATTTCTAAATATCAAGACAAACTGATAAAAGAAATTCATTGATTTGTCCATTGAAGCAGTTACTCGTATTTTTAAGATAATTGAAAATATATGGATGAAATTAAAAAACTAATCAAATATTTCAATAAAAAAAAAGAAATAGATGAAAAATTTGATAATTAGTGAAAATAATTGCAGATATAATTATGAAAATAAAATAAGATAAAATAATTGAAAAAAATAACAACAAGAAGGAGCGTAAATGCAAAAAGAGAGAGAATTGGAGAAAAAGGAGAATAAGAATTAACACAAAAAGAAGAAGAAGAAAGAAATAGTAGCAATATAGAGAGAGAAGAAGAAAAAGAAAAAGTAATAAAATTAAAAAGAAAAAAAAAAAAGAGGAGAAGAAGGCTTAGTTATTTACCCATATAGAGGTACATATAAGAGTAAATATTCTTGGTGTATATAAGAAATTAGGAAAATGCTTGTTCTACATACGATTTAGTTTTACACCTTGTTTTCCTCCCTTTTCTCAACCGATGTTACATATGGCACGTTCGTAGTTTTAGTAGAACCGCTCTTCTAGAAGTGACATTTTTGTAAATAGTGAACATGCGATTCTTCTTCCTTTGCCCTCTGTTCTTCGTGTTTTTGGCAACAACGAGAAACCAATCTTCTTCCCCGCTAAGTGCTTCCCGCCTTCTTCCCCGTTTATTTTCCTTCCAGCTGTCTTCTTCATCTGGTGACAGCAACCGCAACAAAGCCTTCCCATCTTCTTCCCCCCTCTCTTTTTCCCCCGTCTGTCGTTGCCGTAAAAACTCCGTTCCGAGGTAAGCCGCGACAATCCCTTCCCATCTTCTTCCCCTCTTTCTCACAAAAATCACTCTACTAACAGAACTCATTCTCTTTATATGTTACCAAAACAAATCCAACTCTAACCCTAGGTCTCTCTCTAGGATTTCTCTATGTTCTCTCTAATTGATTCTTTCTTCCTTTTCTTTTGATTCGATTTTATTTGCTATGAAATTCATAGTTCTCTCTAACTCTAGATCTTTTGCTCAATTTCTCTCTAATTTTTGCTCCCATTCACAGGTTTCAAAATAGCGTTCATCGTTGTTCATCCGCCACCCTGAGCTCGCAATCGTTTCCGTAATCATCAACTTACTTCCATTGCCGGTGAGTTCCTTTCTCTATTTTAATTTATATATTATGCCTTTTTCAATCAATTTTATTTGATTATGATTTTGTTGGTCTTAGGGTTTATTTGGGATTTTAGGTTTTTGTATTAGTTGCTATTCGATTTGTGAGTTTTCTTTTGTCTATTTGCGAATCTATGACTGATTTTGATGCTTGATTGAGCTCCATTGGTATCTGACTGGTTCAGTTTTGGGTCTTATGCAATTTCTTTTCTGCCCATAGGTGTTTCATAATTTTGGAATTATCTTGTGTTGTCTCAGCCATTGATAGGGAGCCTAATTTTTTAATAGTCGATAACATTACAGATTTGAAGAGGTGTAAAATCATTGCATAGTTGATCAGTAGCAACAAAGATGTTGAAAGAATAATCCCATTGAGCAAAACAAGAAAACTATTTGAAGGCATAATAATTGAGTACATTTGAAGGCATAAAAAGATACCCTTACTTGAGCATTTATCATGTTGATTTAATGTCAAAACTTAGTTTAATATATATAGTTATTTCTTAATCAAGAAAAATATGTATAAGTAAGAGAGAGGCATAACATGTACTTGGTTGGAATTGTTAATTATTTAATGTCAAAGCAGTAACTTTAATTATTTAATTTTCAAATTAATTTGCTAAATGTATAGAAAATAAATTTTAATAGTTGTTGTTCAATCACTTCTCACTTTTTACCTCTGTTATCTCACATGTGAAGAAACTTTTCTGCCTCTTCTTAAATAATTCACCCTTAATAAGTTGTGAATCATGTCTTAATCTTATTCATAACTAACAATAATTCTGATTTCTCTTGACCTTCCCTATAACAAAAATTTGTCAAGTAGGAATGGATGGAGACGATGAGAGTATTAGTAGTATTTTTTTATGTGTGTTAGTCTCAAACAACATACTATAAATTCAGCATTGTTGGTTCAATCAAGAGAAACAAACACCCATAGACAGCTAACTAACTAACTAGCTCTTGTTAGTTTTTTAGTGCAATTATATATTTTTCACTCTCTTTGCCTCTCCATCCTCTCTCCTTCATCCCAATTCCAATAGAATGAGCTTGTGGTAGGCTGGAACTATAGACTTTTCAAAGGCATAAATTTTTTAAGAATCCCCTTATTCTAACTGTTAATATTAGATGTCATATTATGCTATCTTTCTTGTATATATATATATTTATTAGTTGAAATGATGAAGATTAATATCTCTAATCCATCATTACATCCAATGAATAGAGAGCAGAGTTATTATTATCATTAACTTATAATTAACATTTATGTTCAACTCCATGCTTTTAAATGCTTTATTTATTATCAAAGTCCATATTTTGGTTAGTGTCTGATTGCTTTTGGGTTTTGGAAACTAAAAATGTAACCTTAACTTCTTTAATTTGTTGTATTATTCAAAATGATATTTTTTAGGGTAGTAGAAATTGTATTAAATAGTTCAGATCGTGCACATACCTCACATTTATTTTTTTCTTTTTTGGAATGATTTTGTTTCTATATTTAATTGAGTTCCTATTTACTAGTCACTTAAAAATAAAGTAGGCAACGTTGAGGCATAATTGGTAGCATCAATTCTACAGTTTTGGGGCACTTAAAACTTGTTGAGGTGAGTCCTAAAGCTTGTTGCCTGTTTCATCTTTATTTGCATGAGTTTTTAAGTATTAAATGCCTAATCAATTATATTTATTGAGATGATAATATGCACTACTTATTACTATGGTTGATGCATATTGACATTAACATTTCAATTATTGTCATTTTTTTTATGATTAAGCATTAGAGTTAAAAAGTGACAATCCACAATCTTCTATATCACGAAGCTACACCAGCAAAGCAAAAATTAAGAAGATTAATACTGATATAACTTGACTTAAAAAAAAAATTTTGTACACTAGTTTTCTATACAACATAATTTGGTGTGTGGATTCATGTATCAATACTCGCCATATTTGTTATTAGTGAATCCCTATGGTATAAAATGAGAAAATGTATGTTAATAATAAAAAGATTTTAGTTAACTTACTGATGAATTTGGTCTTCATTTACACAACTTTGGGTGTGGATACATGCTTCTGCCTTTGTTGGCATAATTGAATGAAATAAGCTTTGGTTTGCACTTTTTGATCATATGGGTCATCAGATTGGTGTGAGACTTGACTGAGAAGACTTGAAATGTTGTTTAACAATATATATATGTATATACTTTTTGTTTATGTAACAAAAAGCTTAAGAAATTTTTTGTTGCTAAAGTATATCATAAGTTTGGTTGTTATTAGTTGGTGTGACCAAAAAATAATTAAAGAGGAATTAATGATTAGGAAAATATTATGGTTGAAGACTTCCATCATAAGTAAATTTTGTTGTTGCAAATTCTTAAGTAATTGAGAGAGAGAGAGAGAGAAATTGTTAATAGGAATAAGTATTTTTGTTCTTGCATATTCGTAAGTAGTTGAGAGAGACAGAGAAATTGTTAATACGAATAAGTATATTTTGTTCTTGCATATTCTTAAGTTTTTGAGCTGCCACAATGGAATTCCTTAATTACCATATTTGTAGTGGGATTGGGAGTGTTGTCATGACATGAATTTGAATCTGCGTCGGATAAATAACACTTACTAAATCAAAATGTAAAGTATTTACATATTCTTAATAATATTTACATAATTTGTTTTAAATAGGTGTTAACAAATTTTGTAAAGACTAATGACTCGGAAAATTGAGCCAAAACACATGTGACTTAAATTCAGAGGATGTGTATACATCGATGGAGGACAATACTGGTAAGCAATGAATAACACCAGTCATTGACGTTGGAGTAAAATTGTTTGTTGACGAAGTCGTTACCCTAATGTGAGTGTTTGTATGTTATAGATAGTGAAAGTTTTTTGATGGATTCTAGGGATAACTCATCAGAAGATGATGACTCAAGTTTAGTGGAAGAGAGTAGTAGCAAACCAGAGGCAAGTTTTTAGCTTACTAGGAAGCACTTTTTATTTTGGGTAATGGTTTAATTTTGTTGTAACTAATAAACATTTTATCAATTTGGACGATTTGTTGTTTATGGATAGGTCAAAGATTCCAAAAAATTACATGGCAAAGGTGTAAAGAAGGTGGACAAAGGTGCTAGGCAATCAAAACACAGACCGGTAGGCAACCTTCAATTGATTTCTTTGAATTTTTTAAACACTTTACATATGAAATTTGACAAATTACACTAATGAAGTTTGGATGAATGGAATGGATAACAACATTGTTATTTTATAAATGCAGCCTGCTATCAATAGTCGTTGCTCACCTACAAAATTGCAGGGTGTTCTTCATAAAGTGTTGAATGAGGAGCAAAAGTAGATGATTATGGAAATGAGGTTTGATGGACTTTTTGACGTCAAAATAAAGATACTAAATAGAGTGATTGGGTTGGCATTGATAAAGGTTGTTGACATGGAGGAACATGTTATAAACGTCAGCAATATTGAAATTCCAATTGCTCCAGGTGATATTGGAAATATGTTCGGGTTATCAGGTTCAAGTAAAGATAATTACAATAATCTATTTAATTTGGTATACAAAAATTCATTGTAATATTAACAAATTTAAAGTTGTGGTGTAATAGGTGATTTGATTCCAACTACTATAAGTATCGACAAATGATTAAAGTTGAAAGAGTTTGAGTGTATTAGTGAGCGGAAGTTGGAGGAAATTATGAAGGAGGGCAGGACAGATGAGAGGTTCATGAGAGCATTCATTTTGCGAGTGTTGTCCATATTCCTCTGCCCGACTACACAAACCGGACGTAGTGGAAAGTTGTTAGGAGCCATAATTAGGGCCATCAAAACGGGTCAAATCCGTCTGGCCAACCCGTTTATCCGGCTAAAAAATGAGGGTTGGGCCGAAAAATTTTGGACCGTTTAATATCGATCCGTTTATGGTCCGGACCGTTTAACCCGCAAGTTAAACGGGCCAACCCACCGGGTTCGCGGGCCAACCCGTTTATCCGTTTATTTTTAAAAATTAAAAAAATTATATTAATATTTATGTTGTTAGGATACTTATGAATTGCTTTTATGGTGTTTGGACTTGGATAATTATAATGAATTTATGATACTTTAAAACTTGTTAAATGATTATGAGTTCATGGTGTTTGTTATTAAAATGCTAGTATATTAATTTTTAGTTTACTATTCTTAGTCAATTATCAATATTATTATATTTTATTAATATTTAATTTAAATAACATGAAATGATATTTGATATAGATTAATTAGATTTGTTCATAAAATTAATATAATTTCGAATTATAAAAAAAAATAAAACATATTCTAAAAAAATTGAAAAAAAACTTCATAATTGCAAAAAAAAAAGAATTTCTTAAACGGGCCCCGCGTGCGTCCCCCGGGTTCCTCATAAATGGGTCGGTCCCAAAAAAATATCCGCATAAATTATGCGGGCGGGTCGGACCGGTCCGTTTAACTTGCGGGCCGAAACGGGTCGGACCTAAACGGGTGGGCCCCTCCCATTTGACACCCCTAGCCATAATGGATGTGCAAAAGCCACAAAGATTGAATTGGAGCCAATTGATCTTTGATTGGCTTATGTCGGGTATTAAAAAATTTCAGGACAACACAATTAAATACAAAAGTATGCCAGAATGTTTGTTCTTTCTTAAGGTATGACATTTAACATATAGGTTGTGTGTTAGTATGTTTTAACAATTTATTTGGATTAGTAGTATATTTTTGTAAAATAACATATTTGCATGCAATGTAATACAAATTCGGTGTTGTTATGCAGGTATGGTACTTTCATTGTTGATATGGGTCCCCTACGGCAAGATATTATGTGCTGCTCATAAGACATTGTGATAACAAATCGTTACAAGTGCGCATCAAGGAAGAAAGGAAGAGTCGTAAGGTTTAGTTACCTTAGCCTTTTAGATACAAAAATTAATTTCAAGAATGTTTTTGGTTTTAAGTCTTTAAGTAGTAGTGGGTACCGAATCTAAGTGAGTTTTGGTTATTACTGCAGAGTGTACTCAACAAAAGGAAAAGTGACGAAGAAGAATGGACAAAAGAGTACATACTCAATCACTTCAAAGATAAAGTATTTATAGTAATGTTTCATATTATTTGAAATGTTGGCACACTCACTTGATTGAAAATGTGGATTGGTATGAGATTGTTTATGAGGAAGTAATCAATAAAATATGCTTGTAAATATTGTAGACCTTTAAAAAAATGATGGTCAGTTTGTTAAAGTTGGGGGAGAAATTTGCATCGAAAAGGCATCCAAAGAAAGTGAAGAGGCTTTGAGGTGATCCAAAAAAGAGCGAAAGTGATGTTAAAGAAGGAGAAGACAATGACGAAGAGGAAGATGATGCCAAGGAACATTGTAATAGTGCGTGTGGTGATGTCGAGACGAATTTAGTATGTGACCAATGCTGTCCGAGTGGAAGCAAAGCTGGAAATAACGATGACACAACATGGGATGCACCGAAGAAGTCATATGATGATGGAAAATAGCATATGGTCTGTGAGGAAAGTAGTGGTAATGAGGTTGTGACGGAGAAGTTTGGCAAAGGTGGAAAAAGTTGTGATAATGAGGAGAATGAGAAATGCGGTGAGTGTGGTGAAAGTTGTGGTAATGAGGAGGAGGACAGAAGTAGTGCTGATGATGAGTGTGTAGATGTACTGACCATCAAGGTAATGTATCCTGAGAATGTGACGAAAGTCATGTATTCTTATTATACAAGAAACTCCTCAAGGCGTGGTTCTAGGGGGCAATTGGGTGTGAAGAACCAGAATAAGATTGTACTTTAATTTAAAATTAATTTCTATTAATTTTATTGCAGTTGATTGTTGTTGGTTAACCATTGTTTTGCTTGGTTAGGACTATTGTTACCTTCTGTGGCACTTTTCTAGCGAGGAATGACACTTGCTCGATGGGCTCAAGGCGGAGCATATGCAACATGGTATGATAATGTTTGTCATTAATAATAGTGAACAATTTTATGGAACTAATAGTAATTGGCTAGTGTGTGTTATTGTGTTTTGTTGCTTAATTAGATGGTTTTTTTCTCTTCTATGTACTTGAATGAACAAGAGAAGTAGAAAGAGAATCCATCACATTACTATTTTTCGTACTCATGCACGGTGAGTACACATACTCGTGTTATAACATATCGTATTGTGCAATTTTTGTATAAACCAACTTAATTTTTTATCGTCTCATACATGTCATGATTGTAGGACTTTATTGTAAAGGAAGTCAAGAATTTAAAGAAAGAGCATAACACACAAAATAATATCTTGGTAGATGACTGCCCCAAAAGAGATACAAGTTTGTTAAGATTGTTGAAGTTGGTAAATGTTGCTTTCCCTTAAGAAAAGCTGAGATACACTATAAATTGTTCTATAATTTGTTACAGTACTTCAATAATGATGTTTTTGTTTCAGATTTTTTTCTCCAGTACTCTGTTCTGGGCATTGGTGGTGTTATGCGTTCAATTGTGTAGAAAGAAAATTATATATGTTGGACTCTTTGAATACAATGCACGAAAGTGTTCATTGAGTGGTAGACAAGTTAATGATAATATTCTATCTGTATTTACAGTAATACTTTAATTGTAGTTATGATTGTTAAATGAATTTTTAGCATTGTGTGTATACATTGATAGACTATTCAATTCAAGCAGTTGTTGATATGGCTTGAAGGCAAAGCAGATGTTAACTGTGATATAGAAGTTATCCATGAGGTTCTCCCAACACAACCTAATGGGTAATTGTACTTGTTAGGCTCTTATTAGGTTGTTGTATTTGTTTATGATATGTTTGTCTTTGATATCATTGTTAAACATTAGTTGTGAAGGTATGATTATGATTTTAACACTATAAAAATACATGGAATTGTGGGATGGTATGACAACATATGAGGGGGGTTATCATATGCCTATATGGATTAATGTGAGTTTATTTTGTTTTCATTTAACCTTAGATTATACCAGTATATGTCACAAAGTTTGTAACATTGATTATACATTGTCAACTGAAAGATTATCAACTTGTACGACGTGAGACGTTAGTGAATTGGCATCTGGACATACGCAATGAAAATAGAGAAGATATTTTGAAGGCCGTTGGGCTCAAATAATGCACATACAGGAGATATCAATGAAGAGCCACACTCAAACATTGAAAGCAGGATAAAAAAGAAGGCAAGTTAAAGAGCACGAATGTCTAGACCCCACCAAATCCGCTTACACGTCAACTTATGTTAACAAGAGGAAAAAAAATAATGGATCTTGAATGTAAGTAATCATAGTAAGTCTAAGTCTAACATATTTTCTGGGACTAATTTAACACGTTTGATGGATTATTGTGATATTTTTGTTAGTAATCAATTGATTTCCTTGTCAAAGAAAAGGATAACAATAATTAGATTAATACAAACAAGTTAACAATCTTTCATATAACATATGTGAAAACAATTACTTGTGATTTTTAACACACAATGTTTTAACCACATTTATAAAATGTGGCATATTGAGGTAGCAATAATTTAGCATGTTTTTAGCCACATTTTATAAGTGTGGCTAAATTTAATGCGTGGATGACCAAACTTTTCACATCCAGAATCAGCAACCAAATCACAATGAAATTATTGTGACATTAAATGTTGAAAACATAAAATGTTGAGAATACAAATACATATTGTTCTCACTAATCATTGTCATATGTTTCATTTTTGGCAAATAAATAATATTTTGTCATTATATACAATAGTTTTCAATTTTGCAAATAAACCAAAAGTCTAGTGTTCACACACACCATAATACTATCACATGAAATTTTCCCATCAGCCCTAATGTCCATTGATGACTCAATCGATAACTTTGTTCTACCTTGCTGTCCAAAGGTTGTCTCAACACAATCCTGCACAATTAAATAATCATACATTATCTCTTTTGTCAATATCACACCCTAAGTTATGGTACATAGTAAATAAATTAATACAAACTTTTACTTGCAACTTGTGACCTTTGATCTTCTCTTTTGTTCTTATTTTACCCCACCTCTTGCTCAAGTTGTGATTTATATCTGCTGTTGCGTGGTCACCCCTTACGGTTTACACACAATGGATTTCGAACGTCGGTGATTGCATCACTACCCCAATCGTTTTCCTCATTACCATTGTCATTATCCTTTGAAATATTGCTAAATGAAGTATGAAGACTTTGCAAATCAACATACAACTTATCAATAGTTGCATGGATAAGATTACTTGCTTCCTCAGAGTTCGTAGCAAATCCAACCACATCATTGAAATGCTTAAGCATCTTATCAAACCGCTCCATGTTAGGCTTCATTTCCGCAGCATCACAAGCAACTTTGATGTGAGAATATTCCTCTTAATCAATTTGCTCCACCTGGAAAGAATATTTTCTCCAAAATCTGTTTAACTCTCTCAAAAGTCATGGCACATAATGAGTATCGACATACTATCCCTCTAAACTCAAAAAACATGCATTGACACTTAAAATCACAAGTGTCACGGTTAAGTTCCACTACAAATGTCATATCCTTAGGCCTTCTGAAAACAATCCTTTCCTCAAAAGCATCAAAACTAGTAACCATCCCCTCCACTGATGTCATCTATTGAACACAATTCATTTTTCCCCGGAATTCTTCTTGCACTTCACTGAATTTTGCATGAGTGTAGTGTTCTTGGAAATTTTTTTCAATTGGAGAGCTAGACCCACAATGAATAATAGTATTCATTGATTGAAAATCAACTTGGATTTCTTTCTCCGCCCTACTCTTAAGTGCATCGCCATACTTTCTAACAAACTGTTGCAACATTGTTGTTGAGTTCACATACCCATAAAAAAAGGCATGTATACTCTAACTTCTTTATGTGATAGACAATCCAGCCCATAAGTCTTTCTTTAGATAGATAGACATCCATTTATATCTTTCACTAAAAATTCCACCTAACCACATATTATTTTCAAGGCTAAACCCTTTTACAAAGCAGCCCCATTTACCTTTGAACTCTTCTTCAGTATGACTTTCATAGACAGTATCCTTCATAGCAGTCTTTATATTATTGTATTCCATGTATCCTCACAGTTTCTCTGGTATTTTCTTCATAATATGCCACAAACACCACCTATGACGGGTATTCGACATAACTATTTGTAAAGCTTTTTCCATTGCCCTACATTGGTCAATAACAACACCACTCGGTCTCTTCCATCCCATGCATTTAATCCAACTTTCAAAGAGCCACACAAATGAGTATGTTTCCTCACTTAGGTGAAAAATGCAAGCCTGGAGTGAAGATTAAAATTCAGAAACAAAAAAGGGCCCCTCAGAAGGCAGTGTAGAATTTTGGGTCTCAGAAGGACTCTCATTCAGAAGGCTGACTCATCTCAGAAGGCACCATCTGGATGTGATCAAGTCTTAGGACCCTAACCACACGAAAAGTTTTCAACAAGCTCAGAACATTCCCAAGTAAACATTCGAAGTTGTGCACTGTGGAAACTCTGAAGAGTTCCAGAATTTGTGCTGACAGTGCAGGGAGCCATTCTGAACCAGAACCAAAGCCACATTAGCACTAAAAAGCTTTCAAACATCAACAGATTCATTCTCTATAAATAGTAGAAGAATGCTCTAACCAACTAGAGAGAAACCGATTGAATCAAAGTGCTGAAACGCTGTCAAATTGAAAAATCTGTTTGAAACTTAGAAAAATTTCTCTAAGAAGAACTTCACCTTCTGAAAAGAAAAACTTGAAAAAATCTTCTAGTGCTTTACTATTTTATTCTTACACTTGTGTAAGTTAAATCTAGAAATCTATCAAGTGTTTCATCTTAGCTGCGTCTACGTAACTTGGTAGTGTTTTTAAACTAAAACACCTCCTTGTAAAAACTCTAAGTCCTCGGTTGTGAGACATCTAAAGTCCTCAAGTGTGAGGCAAGAAAAGTCCTCGAGTGTGAGGCAAGAAAAGTCCTTAGGATTAAGGCAAGGAAAGTCCTATAGTGTTTGAGGCAAAAGAATCCCCCTCGAGTTGTGAGGTGGTGAAAATCCTTTACAGTCGTAAATGTGGTGTTGCCTGAGAAGGCATTATAAGAAGAATATCTAAGGAAATCTCAACTGGAGGTTGGGGACTGGAGTAGGCTAAGATTGAGCCGAACTAGTATAAAATTCTTGTGTGTTTTTCTCTCTTTCCTTAAACATCTCATACATTTAAAAACTTTGAAACAACTCTTTGAAAACTTAACCTTCTTAATTAAACTAAAAATCAGAACTATTTTAAGTTAAAAATGTTTTGAACTAAATCTGCAAACTCATTTTAACTTCTCAGAAGGTAACTTTCTCAGAAGGCAAAGCTTCTCAGAAGCATTACCTTCTCAGATAGTCTTCCGCTGCTACTTAGAAGGAATTGCTTCTAAGTCTACTTTTTCAAAAGAACTTGTGTTTGGAAAAAGATTTTTAAATCCACAGCACGACTCAACCCCTTTTTCGTGCAAACACACACCTTCATAATACACTTGTCGAGCATTTTGAGCAATAATAAAGGGGTCATAGCAATGGACACGACAGAGCACTGCAAGGGGGAAATGATTTAAACAAATTTTAGAAAATAGAAAGACTAAATCAATTAAAATGTAGAGGAACTTAATGTAACATCCTAAATCTAACAGCGGAAAACACGAGATTTTTTTTTTTGAATATGCGAACGATAGACGAAACAACGTAAACCATACCATAGATAGAAAGATGGAGTAATAAAACTGAATTTAAACATCATCCAAAATAGGGGAGAATAAACCCCAAAGGTACGAAGTACGACGGTAAGAAATTACAACCATAGTGTATCAAAACAGGTCGAAACAATGACCCTTACAACCAAAATGTGTCCATAACTAAAAGGAAATAAAATACTGAAAGAAAGGTAGACTCCTCAGTTACAAGTATCTGGATCCTCTTCTGGGTCCTCTTCTGGGTCCTCCTCTTCCTCATCATCCTCATCCAGCACGATCACGTCCACATCGTCCACGACCCTAGTGGATGACACCGCAACATCAAGGTCACTCTCAGAATTCTGATGGTCTGGCATCGAATAGTCCGGATCAATCCACAAGAAAGGGTTTCCCATGATGTCTCCGTCAGAGAAGACCGGAGAATTCAGAGGAGTCATCGGCTCATACGCTGGAGCAGGTATGGGGGATGAAGGTGGATGCGGTAGTACTCCCAGGTGGTGCCCTGCGCCCTGGGGCGGCTGAGGGTGGATGGGCTCGGGTGCGGGATCCCAGAATGGAAGGTCGAACACATAGAACCCGAATGTGACAGGCACTGGAGAAGTAACAGACACAAAGCCAGTAGCTGGGGAGTAACGGACAGATAGTAAATCAATGACGGGCGGCGGCGGTGGCGGATCCATCACCTGGAATTGGGACATAAGAAAGAAAGCGAGTGTGAGAATAAAATTCTCAGTGAATCATTGCCGATACCCGGGCTTGGTACCGCTTACGCCAATTCCAACTGTTCAAAGTAACACCCTCCATTTTCAGAAAACTATGTATCATCTTTTTTAAAGAACTGAGGTGCGTTACGTTGAACAGTCAAACATCCTACTTGCCCGGACTAAGGGAGTCTAAGGTCTCTTCTAAGTTATCGCGAAGCTAGCACCCTACGTCAAGTTCTATCTGACGTCACCACCTTAGAGTCCTCCATAGGCCGTACTAAAAAGGTCTCCTAGGTAGCTCCGTCGGCTTAGAACCTCTTCGTCTACATGGAACTAGGGATTAGCCGTTTTCCATTTTCATAAGCGTACGCTTACACAATCCATCATCTACATCGGGAACACCCCGGAATATATATATATATATATACTTTCAATCACCATATCATTAGTAGGACTAAGTGTCCAATGCATGAAAACCACATCTCACCCCATAGGCCTCCCTATCCCGTGAGTATGCGTAATGCACCACTGTTCACTCAGTAGAACGGCTGGATCTAGGCTAATCGAGAGTTCCACTTGACGGTAAATATACACACAACAAAAACAACCAAACAATTCAATCAACAGTCAACACATCCCATCCAATTCAGTCTGAGGATATCATCAGTCAATCTCAGAATTAGCATAACACAGTGTACTACGGCAATCATAATCATCATTGAAATTTCATCTCAACTATCTAGATCATTCTCATCACCACTTTATTGTTCCTCGGTCAATTCCACATCTCAAAGTCACAATACATAATTAATTCGGCCATCGTGCACAAGCTACATTTACTTGTTACTTCGTCCTCTCAAGACGCACTCTCTTTTACGTATTATGAAGCGTTCTTCCCAAAGTCTCTTCTAAAGTTTTATGAAACCTTCCGAACTATTATTATTTATTTAAATATCTATTAAATCATTACCTTGCTAATTTTATTTAATTCTTAAGGGATTTGAATAATTAACTTAATTAATTATGCTTTTATTCTTTATTTACTAGCTAACATATAATTCCATCCTTTCTAAAGTCTCAAACTCTATTAAAATTTTAATTAAGACTTTTAAATTCTGACCTCTTATGAATAATATTTATTTCAGAAGTGATATCTTAATTATTCCATTATTTTCTCTTATTTTAGAACAATATAGCTAGTATTAACCATTTTACGGGTTAGTAATTATTTTACTATTAAAATCAACTTTTAATCCCTTTAAAATTTTTCTAACATTATCATTAACATTACTGACCTATGTGGGTCCACTTAGTTATATCAGAATATTTTTAAATTATTTTTCTCTAATTATTTATTCCATCTATTGGCCATTTTTAACTAGTTTAGCATTAGTAAACAAGTAACAATTTATTTCTAAGTTATTATTTAAATCTGGACAGAATGTAATGAAATTATAATTTAATCAGTAAAATAATAAATAAAGTTCATAATTATTTTACTAGACCATTTACTTTAAGAAAAACATTTTCTAGGTGTATTTTCACAAAATTATGTGCTAGAAAATACCTTTTATTATCAAATAAATACTAAAATATTTTAAATCAGTAACCTTATGTATTTCTAACATCAAGGACTTACTATTTCAGAATACTAAACTCCTGAATATTTTTAGAAGCATATTATCCCGATATTTCCTAAACTATGTGCATAAATAAGCTTTTTCTTATTAATATTTTTACTAAATTATTTTTCAGAACCTAATCCACCATTTTTATTGGTGAATGCTACCATGCCCTCA
This sequence comes from Aeschynomene evenia, assembly GCA_013621005.1. Taxonomy (NCBI): domain Eukaryota; kingdom Viridiplantae; phylum Streptophyta; class Magnoliopsida; order Fabales; family Fabaceae; genus Aeschynomene; species Aeschynomene evenia. The sequence goes on from CM024272.1 coordinate 10,515,338, forward strand.
CCAAATTTTGGGGCACCTTACCCAGAGTGACGTGACAATTAAGTATTGGAGGAGAGATATACAATGATCCCACATATATGAAGTTAGGTACAATTTTAGTCTTACCAATATATTTTATATTAATATCTTATGCACTCCACTGTAATATTAAGTTTATACTTTTCACCACATATTTATTTTAATTTATACTTTTAAGACATTTTACATTTAATTAAGTTTTAAAATAAATTAAAATTAAGAATAAAAAAATAAAATTGAAAGCACCAAGTCATAGCCACCTACCTACCATTAAAATTCCTAAATCTCTCATTCTTCTCCTACCAACTACTGGAGCTGCCGCGCCACTCACCTCCAACCGCCATCATATATCACCGGCGCACACTCAGCTTCTTCTAGTTCTCCGCGGTTATGGCCTCACAATTCTGTCGTCTCTGCCTCCACCAGCGCCAAGTCTCTGCCATCACCTCCGGCCTCTCGGTTCTACTTCTTGAAGTTAACTATAACCAGATGTGCTGGCGGATCTACATGTATATCTATGGGTGCCCCATTAGATTTTTAATGTTTTAGATAAAGTATATATAAATGTATATATTTTGCCTCTATTGTATTATTAAATTTGCCCCCACACTATTAAAAATTCAAAAAATAACATCTTATATTTATATATATTAGTGATGTAATATTTTTGTCCTCTAATAAAGTTTTCTGGATCCGCCACTGCTTCTCGGTGCATGATGCTTACATGATTTTATAAAATACTGAATTTCATACGATAGAGGGAGGAGTTCTTCAAACGTGAAAGCTTCGTAATCACATTTTTTTCATCAAAATGGAAAATGAGGATCGTTGGGCTCACCAGCGGAATCGCGTCTGGGAAAAGCACAATTTTCAATTTGTTCAAGTTCCACGGATTTTGAAATTGGGATTATTTGGAGATGTTCAAGTTTGGAGATGAAACAAAATTAGTAAATATTTTGTACATTGTTTAATTTAATTAATTCGGTCAGTACTATTTTTAATTTGAAAACATTATAAATTAAAAAAAATATATGTGATGAAAAATATAAATTTAACAATAAGATAGGGTGTGTCAGATATTAATATAAAATATGTTAGTGAGACTAAAATTATATCTAACTTTATATATATGGGACCCACTTTATATCTCTCCTCCAATACTTAATTGTCATGTCACTTAGGATAAGGTGCCCCAAAATTTGGTGAGGGCATGGTAGCATTCACCTTTTTATTTTATAAAAACTCTTTATATCAGTATCTCAAAGTTCCCAAATAATAAAGTAATATTTCTAATCATAAGGTATTTTTAAGTAACCGTTTTATTCAAAACTATCCATTTTTAAGTCATTTTCATTCCCAATAAATACAAATAATTATAAATAATTTCCAGAACTGAAATATTTATTTTATTAAGGCTAAAAATAAATATCTCAGAATATAAAGCCATTAAAATAATTTTTATATCGTTTACTTTATTATTTAGCATTATCTTTAGCAAACTACACTATTTAAAGCATCTTTTATTCAAATAAAATCAAGAAAATTCCAGATCTGAGGAAATAATTTTATTTTTACTTTAAGAGAGTTATTTTAATGAGTCTTAATTTAATTTACATATTTCCTATTTTTAGAGCTATTTTTAATACATTAAAAGACATATTTCTACATAATTATTAATCTTTTTAGCTCATGTTTAGTGTGCACCAACACCATTATTTTTCTTTACTAAGATCTGAGTTATTTGAATAATTTCCAGAAACAAATCGTGTTCTTAACATTTATATATGAGTCTCTTGAATATCCCTATTTTATTTCAAGTTCTATAACTCATTAAAGTTCTTTTTCAAGCACTTTTAGTCCATGAAACAACACCCACTCTCTCTTCCAAACCCTCAAGGCCGCGGGTTCCACCATCAAGGGGACCCAAAATTTGCATTTTATTCATAGTACCATTTATAAGCATGTATACATCCATTACAACACCAAGAGTCAATCATTATATTCAAATAATGCACCAATGATATCACAATTCATTTTAAATGGTAGGTTTCATTTGAGGACTCAAGAACATTTAGAAAAATATTATTTTTGCTCAACATAATAATTTCACCGATTGTTTTCAATAAAAAGCATTCTTAATAAATAAAAAATGAGACTTTTTGGGAGAATGACTCACTCAAGATTGAACACTAGAGATGGTTGGATGGTGGTGGAGCTCTTGAAGCTTGTCCCTTTCTCTCCCTCGGCCGCGAGCTCCTCAAGGAAATGGGGTTGATTTTTTGTGAGTGTGTGGTTGTTTGAGGGGTTGATTGAGGTAGATTGTAGTGTGTGTGATTTGTTGTGTGAGATTAGAATAAATAGAGAGGGAGGAAAGGTGGTGGCCGAATGGCCTTGGTGGCTAGCTGGTGGGTCACAAAATCTTGGCCCTTCGATGAGCCTCCATGGTGACTAATGGGAGAGTGGTCTTTGAGTCAATTGTGTTCCCTAAGCAAGACTAGTATTAAGTGGTCATTGGAAGTTTTTTTTTTTCCTCCACATTTACCATGTGGTCGCGGCACTACCTAGGCTAGGGTTAGGGTATTTTTAAATTTTTGATGTGTAGGTTAAGTGGTGTAATCCTAGGGTTATGTAGGGGTCTTTTAGTAATTTCACTCGTAAAAACGTCTCGTCTTGAAAATAAAATATATGATCCGGGAAACTAGTAAATGGTGAGTCCAACAATTTCATCATTGAATAAAAATATTTTTGGTGCATCTAATTAAATATTGTATGGTGTTGTATGGTTTAATCTTGCATGATTTGCATGAAAGTGCCACATGTCGCACATGCACACGTGTTGTAGTGAATTATGTTTTTTTATATATATATACACACATATATACACATAAATATATATATACATGTTTGAACATTAAAAACAATCATATAGCTCATGCATGGAAATACAAGGACGCATTCATATTATCACAAAACTCGTAAACTCCTAAAAATTACTCTAACAGATAAATTCAGGAATTATTACTATAATATTAGAGTTATGATTTTCAGGGGTGTTACACTTAACCTGAGAACAATGATGGTTTTCTAGTTCAAAAACCACGTATGACGGCGAAAATGGAGGAACAAATGGCAGAGATGGAATGAGAGTAGAGAGAAGCGGTTATTGAGTTCTCACGGTGCAAATGAGGAAGACAACTCATGCGTTTTTGAATATTAAAAGGTTTACACCGGGCTTCAAACGGCCAAATGAAACACAACTTTTCAGTACTAAGGATACGTAGAAACCATCCAACGTTTGAAATACTAGTCGTCCAAAACTTGACTGAACTTTTTTATATTTCTGTCGGTCTTTGGATGGCGTAGTGAAACACATATAAAAAAAGAATTAGTTGGGCTTTATAAGACTTTTGAAATTATTTTTTCGTAGTTGTCTAAAGCTCTTCTGTAAATTAAGGGCCAATTTTTTTGCTTTGGCGCTTATAGTTTTCAGTCGGTCTTCGGACGAATATTATTTGGTGTGAATATGTCATCTAAAAGCTTACTGAAATATTTTGGCGCAAAATTGGTGTGTGTTCCCCTGCTAATATTTCGATGGGCTTGCTATGGCTAGGCCAATATTCAAAAAAAAAAATATTTTCTATTTTCATCTAAAACCTTTTTGAACTATAGACGGCTAAAAAGCCCGTAAAAAATTCATGTGTTTCTGGTAGTAGTTTTCACAAAAAGTTTATTTTAAATTTGTTTAAAATGTGCATAATGTAATTATTAAATACTGGCGTTTGTTTAAAATGATAACATACAAAATTATTATATATAATATAGAAATAAAATATAATAGAAATGAGTGCAATTACACAATTTGTAACTAAGAATAATCTAAAAATATTAACAGTTAAAATAATAAATAGAAACTATAATAGCCTAGTACTGGGTAATCCTACGCTAAATCCTGAAAATTTTAGTATCGGACAAGGTGGTTCTTAACAATTAAAAATACCCTTATTGATCCCAAACAATGTGTAAAATAGACAACATAAAATCCTTGGATGAAAAAAAATTAATGGTGTTAATGATAAAATTTCATTTTTAGGCAAAGTGGTCCCTAACAATTTCATTATTAACTACACTATTTTTGGCCTAAGAAAACCCCTAAAAAGGTGTTGCCTAAAGTGATCAAAGGCAATGGTTATGGACCAAAGACAATGTGTCTTTCTTTTTTTTTTGCATATAAAGGGGTTGCTTTTGATAAAAAATCGTTGCCTTAAGTGATAATATATAGGCAACACTTTTGATTCGTTGTCTAAGAAAATTGTTACCTAAAGTGACAATAGGTAACACTTTAAGCAACGGTTTCCCAAACCGTTGCCTAAACTATTGCCTTAACTGTTGCCTATAGTCACTTTTTAGGCAACGATGTTCTTAGACAACGTCTCAAAATTGTTGCTTGTTGTCACTTAAGACAATGGTTTTTTTTTATCAAAGTCAACCCCTTTGTAGGCCACACAAAAAAAAATTGTTAGTTGTCTTTGGTCCTAAAGCGCTGTCTTTGGTCCAAATTAAAAGTGTTGTCTTTGATCTAAAATTGTTGCCTTTGGTCACCTTAGGCAACACTTTTCTGAGGGTGGTGTTAGGCCAAAAATGGTGTAGTTATTGAAGAAATTACTCCCAATTTTTTGAAAAAAATTCTTTTATCCTTTATCATCTTCAATAATATATTCAAATTTAAACATTCTTAAATCAAATATACATCTTCTATTGTAAAATTGTCACTTACTTTTTAATATATTTACATTTATATTTCTAAAATGTTCTTTATTAATAAAGTATTAATTTTTTAATTATTTAAATCTTCGTATTTTAAATCACATGCATTAAAAAATTACAATCATAATTAAATTAATATTAAATATAAAATTAACTAGGCAAAACCCCCAAATTAGTCCCTCCAGAATTTACAATCAGACATTATAGTCCCTCCAGAATGAGAAAATAAAAATTAGTCCCTGCACATGTCAAACGTTGGACTTATTAGTCCCTCTGTTAATATTCTCAAACGAAAATGATAATCTGGCAGTAACGGTGATGATGTGGCATCATTAATGACACATCATCATCATAAACCAAATATCGTCGTTTTGATGTTCCAAATCATCACCCACTTAACTCCACCTCACCCCCTCTCTACTCTAACACTTCACTTCCCTTCCGGAACCTTAAGTGAGTGATGATTTGGAACATCAAAACAACGTCGTTTAGTTTATGGTGATGGTGATGTGTCATTTAACGGTCCCACATCATCACCGTTACTGTCAGATCATCATCTCCGTTTGAAAAGATTAACAGAGGGACTAATAAGTCCTACGTTTAACATGTGCAGTGACTAATTTTACTTTCTCATTCTGGAGGGACTATAATGTCTGATTGTAAATTCTTGAGGGACTAATTTGGGAGTTTTGTCAATTAACTATTTTAATAATGATGAAATAAATCTATCATCCTATAAGTATTATAATATTTTGAATAAAAAAAATGCAAAGTTTCCTTTTATTTTGTTTACACAAATAAAGTAAGAAGTTTATGCTATCTCAAATTTCTAGAGTTTCTTTTTTCAATAAATCTTAATATCAATGTTTTTTTTTTCCAATTTTTCACATATAAAGTTGTTCTAAAGATTTTTCTATTATTATTTATTATTGCTTAATTATTATTTACTTTGAATTATGACATACATTTTGATTCATGATGCACATTTTCAATTCAAGAGAAAAAACAATTTTACATTATATTTTAAAGATAAACATGAGGTATATATTCATTGTTTTTACTCTATTAGTTGTAATCTTAACAAAACTATCACCAAACATAATTTATTTTTTAGATTCATCGAGTGAAAATGTATGTCATGGATCCAATAATTAAGGGATAAATAATAATTGATAAACATTTAAATTAATTTTTGGTTTAATTAATTACTCAAGAGGTTCCTATAGTAGTTCCATCAATTTTTCAATTAAGTTCGTATACTTTAAAAATTTATAATTGTAATACCTAGGGTAGTCTGAGTTTGTTTGTGTAAGAGATCACGATACACCGGGGAGATAGGACCACGTGGGCCCCACCTCCCCACCCCCTTTCTTCTTTTTCCTTTCTTTCTTTTCTCTCCCCTCACTCTTCTCCCGTATCTCTCTCCCACTTCTCATTCCTTTTCTTTTTCTTCTTCCTCCCTCTCAAATCTCTCAAATCCCTCACCCAATCTTCATCAATCTTCAAGATTCAAGTTACCATTACTCATCTAGTACATTGTGGGTAAGTGTAGTGTATTTCTTTCTCTCTATGGTTGTCTATTTCTTTCTATTTTTCGGATTGGGAGTTTAGGGTTCCTAATTGGGGTTTTTGATTTTGTTGAGAGGTTGAGGTTTGTGATGTGTTCTCTAGGGTCTCAACCAACTAGGGAAGCTCCGGGGAACTCATCCTAGCTGCGGGTGGAGTCTTGGAGCTCATTGGAGTAATTTGTGAGTAATGAGTTATTTGTAGTTTATGTATGATTTTGATTGAATCTGTGAATTTCTTGTTATGATAGTTGATAGGGACTGTGATTGGTTGGTATATGATTGATATTGTATGTTGGTTATGTTTGATTTGGATGGGTTGTGGTGAAAATGTGGATTGGAGGATGAATTTCGCGTAAAAACGCTGCTGTTTTTCGTTTCTGGACTGGTTGTAATCGATTACCACGTATTGGTAATCGATTACAATGTTTCGAAACGTTAAAAATTGAATTTTTGAGGTCTGTAGTCGATTACACGTATTGGTAATCGATTACAGCTATCTGGTAATCGATTACTGTAATCGATTACAACCAAATGGTAATCGATTACAGTCTGGAAAATTTTGCGAAAATTTTATTCCAGGACGAAATTTGACACTGGTAATCGATTAAAGACCCCTGTAATCGATTACACCAGTATTGAAACTCCATTTTTAAGACTTTAACTCAAAATCTTCATACCTTTAAGTTACGTACTCAAATCCACTCGTTCACCACTACCCCAAACTCGATATTGAACTGTTGTAATGATGATGATGAATTGATTATGCTGTGATTATGAATGAGTGATTATGAATGATATGTGCCACTAACAACGTTAAATAAGATAAAATTTGAATGAATTAAGAGATGGTAAAACGACCTGAGGAGGGGCATAGCTCGCGGGGTCGTAAATGGGAAACCTGATGAGAGGCATAGCTCGCGGGGTTTCTCAGTATGGTGTCTGATGAGGGGCATAGCTCGCGGGACATCCATACTTTCTATGAACATGAGTCGGGCCGAGCTCCAGGTGTTCATAGGTTAAAAGCTACCAAGATAAAGAGAGTGTATAAGGACGTTTGAGTTATATATCTGTTGTGTTGGTTTATTTTATGCTTGTTGATTTATGTTATATCTGCATACACTACTTATAACCTGTTTATTCACTGAGCGTATGACTCACCCATTCATACAATATGTTTTCAGATCAAGGTGCAGATCAAGGGACGAGTTCATCCGTTCCTCCGGGTCCTTAGATTTGGTGAGCCTCATGTGTTAGAGGCATTTATGTAGTTTATCCTTAGTGTATGCTCCTAATGTTACAGACAGGATTTCCTTGGACTAGGATAGTGGATGGATGTTGTATAAGTCTATGTAAGACTTACTATTGTTGTGTTGATGTTGTTAGACTTAATTATGGATATGTATGACAAATTATATGTATGGATATTATGTATGAATGTATGTTGTTGTAGTTGTGGTTGTTGTTGTTTAGCTGGATTATCGTGTGGATTGCAGGTTAAGGCTGACATGGGACTCGGTGTCCCATGTGCCGGTCACGATCCGAGTTGGGTCGTGACAAAGTTGGTATCAGAGACTAGGTTAAGTCCTGTAACTTATGGAGCAAACTGTTTTCAATAGGGTGACAATAGTGTAAATGGTTGCCGGCCCATTTCCACAAGGTTGTGACTCTAGTGAAAGCTTTTATAGGGTGTCTTATGGTTTTGTCTTGATGTTTCTGTGTGGTGATCCCTTATTGTTCAGGGTCACCTCTTCTGCTGTTTTTCTGAACGCTTGTTTGTCTGTGTAGCTATCTTGTTCTGACAATGCCTCCTAGGAGAAGCACCCGAGGTAGACCTCGTATCAACAGGGACCCTCCTCCTGAGCAAGAGGCTGTGGGACCCCAAGGAGGCAATACGGATTATGACCGCGATACGGAGATCCGGGATATTCGTCAGACTCTGAACACTCTGATGCAGATGATGGCGAATCAGAATAATCAGAATCAGGAAAGAGCAGAAGTTCCCCTTAACCCTGAATATGAGCCGCCAAGAAGACCGCAAGTCTTTGGACCTACAGAGGTGTCGCTAGAGGCGTATCTGAGGCTTAATCCGCCAACCTTTTCTGGAGATTCCATGGATGAAGACCATGAGGAGTTTCTTGATAGGGCTACGAGGGCTCTGCGTGTTCTCCAATGTCATGATGTGAGGGCCGTGGACCTTGTTACCTACACTCTGCAGGGCACTGCAGCCCACTGGTATGAGACCTTAAGGATTGAAAGGGCAAACATGAGGAGACCATCACCGGTATGGGAAGAGTTCACAGACGCCTTCAGGGCAAGATTCTTTTCAGAGAACCGAAGGGAGCTGTTGGCTGATCAGTTCCTTAAGCTGAAGCAGACTCAGGGCATGTCCGTAGTCGAGTACGCTACGCAGTTTACTCGATTATGCCGATATGCACCTCATGAGATCATTCCGGAGGACCGGAAAGTGAGAAGGTTTGTGAAGGGGCTCAGGGATCCGATGCGATCCATTTTGCACAATGAGATTGGGCGGAAGACTTTTTCTCAAGTCATGGACACCGCAGTGGGGATTGAAGGTTCCCTAGAGGAAGACAAGCCTAGTAGAGGGTTTGACAAGAAGAAGAAGACTACATGGCAGTTATCTGGAGGATCCAGTTCTGGTGGATCCATTGGTTACCAGCATAAGAGGTTTGTACCTGAGGGTGGTTCCAACTCATCAGGATCCACTCCTAGAGATGTGCCGGCGAGGTCCCAGTCTTGCAGTGGTTCTCAGTCTAGTACGCATTGGCCAGATCCTCGTGCCCCTCATTGCAAGAGTTGTGGAAGGTATCATCAGGGACCATGTCGTGCTGTTCCTCACACCTGTTATGGATGTGGTCAGATAGGCCACTTATCAAGGATTGTCCCCGCTTTTCTGGTGGAATTTCTAGGCCTCAGGCACCGGTTTTACCCACTCCATCTTTCTCAGCTATGTCTCCGGGTGGATCTTCTGGGCATGGGGGTAGAGGACCGGCTAGAGGAAACAGAGGTCGTGGTCAGGGAGGTGGAGGAAGAGCTCAGCCTAGAGTCTTTGCGTTGACCCGTCAGGATGCTCAGGCATCCAATGCTGTAGTGGCAGGTATAACAAAAGTTTGTTCTTCTGAAGCTTATGTGTTGTTTGATCCGGGCTCCACACATTCTTATGTGTCCCCGTTCTTTGTTTCCCGTCTTGGCGAGCAACCTGTGTCTTTGGAGGATCCTTTTTAGGTTAGTACTCCGGTCGGAGAACCTCGTATGGTTCATCTTGTGTGCAAGTCGTGTGTGGTTTCTGTGGGCGGGATGGACACTTTAGCCGACCTGGTGATCCTCGATATGGTGGACTTTGATGTCATCCTGGGCATGGATTGGTTGGCTTCATGTCATGCCTCGGTGGATTGCTATGCCAAGTTGGTGAAGTTTGTCCTTCCCGATGGTTCAACCTTCGAGTTCCAAGGGGATCATTGTATGACCCCTGCTTCTTTGATCTCGGCTATGAGTGCCATGAAGTTGATGGACCACGGGTGTCAAGGTTTTCTGGCGTCAGTGATGAACATGGAGGCTAGTATTGTAGGTGTTGGTCAAGTTCCAGTGGTATGTGAGTACCTAGATGTGTTTCCGGAGGAGTTGCCGGGTATGCCACCTGATCGAGAGATAGAGTTCGAGATTGATCTAGCTCCTGATGCTCAACCAGTTTCCATTCCTCCTTACCGTATGGCTCCGAAAGAGTTAAACGAGTTGAAGGATCAGCTGAAGGATCTCTTGGACAAAGGGTTCATCTGACCGAGCACGTCACCTTGGGGTGCTCCGGTTCTTTTTGTCAAGAAGAAGGATGGATCCATGAGGCTTTGCGTGGACTACAAACAGCTCAACAAGATGACGGTCCGAAACAAGTACCCTCTTCCAAGGATTGATGATTTGTTTGATCAACTTCAGGGTGCTTGCTGTTTTTCTAAGATTGATCTGAGATCGGGTTACCTTCAGTTGAGGATTAAGGAAGGAGATATTCCGAAGACGGCTTTCCGTACTCGATATGGGCATTTCGAGTTTCTTGTGATGTCTTTCGGGTTGACCAATGCCCCTGCAGCTTTTATGGATCTTATGAACCGAGTGTTCAAACCATTCTTAGATCGTTTCGTCATAGTCTTCATTGATGACATCTTGGTGTACTCTAAGAGTGCTGCTGAGGAGCATGAGCATCATCTCAGGGTTGTGCTGCAGACTCTGAGGGACCACAATCTTTATGCCAAGTTCTCCAAGTGCGAGTTTTGGCTGGATCAAGTAACCTTTCTCGGGCATGTAGTGTCTAAAGATGGTATCATAGTGGATTCAAAGAAGATAGAAGCAGTTCAGAAGTGGCCTAGACCTGCAACGGTGACAGAGATCCGCAGTTTCTTGGGTCTTGCGGGCTACTACCGGAGATTTGTCAAAGATTTCTCCCGGATAGCAGCACTGATCAATTGCCGAATTGAATCAAATTAAAACTAGATAACTTGTAGACAAGTGGAAAACCTAGGTCATTTTCCCAAGGAATTCAATAAGTGAAAAGTGATTATGCAAAGATGAATTAGGTTTGGGGATTTTGAACATGTAATGAAAGGAAATCAGAAAATTCAATTAGGACTTTTATCAAACATGTAGAATGCTAACTCAAGGAATTTGAATTGCAAAATCTATATCATTGATTCATTATCCTTTCAATGATCCTTTCAAGAATTACAATTGAATTATAAATCTGATTTCAAACCTAAAATCAAATTTAATTTCATATGAAAATCTTCATACATTCATCTTAATACACTTGAATTAAATCTGAAATCTCAAAACCTAACTCAAGATATCAAGATTGAAGCTCTATAATTCAACTTCCTAAATCAGAAATCTCTAGATCTAGGTATTCTCTCAACTTAAAAATATTAATCAATAATTCAGAAATCTCTAGAATTATTAATCAATTGGATCCACAATTCAAGAATTAGAAAATCTTCATAATCCTTGAATCATGAATCAAGAAGAGGTGAGATGAGAGAATTTGAAATTCTTGAATGAATCATGAAAGAAATACCTCAAAATCACATTGCAAATCTCAATATCTTTTACAATCCTCCTTCCTCAAGCTAGCTATGAGCTTAGTTCTCCATGATCATGGAGAACTCAGCAACTAAGGAGAAGGGAGAAGAGAAAAACCTAGAGAGAATTCTAATTCTAAAATCTGAAATGTAAAAAATGAATTAAAGTTCTTCCCTCCAATTCTGAGCTAGGCTATTTATAGACATAAAGGTAAGTTAAAATGTCTAAAACGCCCATGGAATAAACAATTACAACACATAAGGCAAGGGTAGAATGGAACTTGCACAAAATTGTGACACTTAAGGCAACACAGCAAAACTAAGTTTCTGCCCGAAATCTTGCAGACAATATCTGAAGCCTCTAATGGATCCTTTTGCTCTCGATTCCTGAAGCAAAGTTGTGGCTCTATGTCTCAGCTTTCCATAGCCACCAAGATCATCTAATTCCAAAAAGTATAGCTCGAGATATAGAAAAAACACTGAGTGCTGCTCCAGATTACTGTCACAATTGCTGCATCAACTTTGAGTCAACTTTTGAGCTTTTTATAGACTTCAATTGCTTTCGATATCCGAAGATGAAATGAAGCCTTGTGTCTTAGCTTTACAATGCAACTGAAATGAAGTGATTTCAACATCTTTAGCTCCAGTTATAGCTTCTGCAACACTGGATGCTCAGGATTGCTGTTCCAGAATTCTGCAGCAAGCTTGACTCAACTTGAAGCTCCAATTTGGAATCCTTATGGTCTGAATCAGCTTTCGAGTTCTTCATCAAAGTTGTAGACCTGTGTCTAAGCTTTCCAACAAGACAAAGAACACAAAATTCCAATTTCTAGAACTCAAGTTATAAGCAAATTACAGAATAGTGTCACAAAGCACAAAATGTTGAAAAAATGCACAAAGTTCCAATTAAGTACCAAATACCTAATATGATGCAAAAGTAGCTCATTCATCTCAAAAGTGGTCAAATTACATGCATACAAGAGGGAATTAATCAATACAAATTATGCTATATCAAGCACCTCTCACCAGTTAACTCAGAAGAACGCGCATTTTCTGTGGTCGGATGCTTGTGAGTCAAGTTTTCAAAGGCTGAAGGAGGCTCTGACTACTGCTCCCGTTTTGGCCTTGCCTACCGGTTCAGGAGGCTACTCAGTGTATTGTGATGCTTCCCGGATTGGGCTCGGTTGTGTTTTGATGCAGAATGGGAGGGTGATAGCTTATGCCTCAAGAAAGTTGAAGAATCACGAGCAAAACTATCCCACTCATGATTTGGAGATGGCGGCGGCGGTGTTTGCTCTCAAGATCTGGAGACACTACCTCTACGGAGAGACGTGTGAGATCTACACCGACCACAAGCGCTTGAAGTACATCTTTCAGCAGAAAGACCTCAACCTGAGACAGAGGCGGTGGATAGAGTTGCTGAAGGACTATGATTGTACCATCTTGTATCACCCTGAAAGAGCAAATGTAGTCGCTGATGCTTTGAGCAGGAAGTCTATGGGTAGTCTGGCCCACATTGCGGTTGTGAAGAGACCGTTGGTTGAAGAGATCCATAGGTTGGAGTCGGAGGGCATGCACTTCGAGTTAGGGAGGTCTGGAGTACTCTTAGCTCATGTGCGGGCTCAGTCCTCTTTGGTGGACCAGATTAAATCTGTTCAGCGGGATGATCCAAGGCTTGCTAAGCTAGTGTCAGAGGTCAGCGAAGGGAAGAACGTGGAGCTATCTCTAGACTCAGAGGGTGTTCTACGGTGTGGACAGCGGTTATGCGTACCCGATGTGGGTAATCTGAGGAGGCTCATTCTAGAGGAAGCTCACAACTCCAAGTATTCCATCCATCCAGGTAGCACGAAGTTGTATCAGGATTTGAAACAGTTGTTTAGGTGGGAAGGTATGAAGCGGGATGTGGCAGACTTTGTTTCCAGGTGCTTGGTGTGTCAGCAAGTGAAAGCAGAGCATCAAAGACCCGCAAGGTTGTTGCAACCGTTGGAGATACCCACGTGGAAGTGGGAAATGATCACCATGGATTTTGTGACGGGATTACCCCGTAGTTTCCGAGGCTTTGACTCCATATGGGTGACTGTGGATCGATTGACCAAGTCGGCCCACTTCATTCCGGTTAAGACGTCTTACGGAGCGCCTCGCTACGCTCAGTTGTTCTTGGAGGTGATTGTGCGACTCCATGGTATTCCTGTCTCCATCATCTCGGACTGAGGTACTCAGTTCACCTCTCGATTTTGGCGATCCTTTCAAGAAGCTTTAGGGACTCGTCTTAATTTCAGTACGACATTTCACCCTCAGACCGATGGGCAGTTAGAGATGACTATTCAGATTTTGGAGGACATGCTCCGAGCTTGTGTGATGGATTTCGGCGATGGTTGGGATCCATACCTTCCATTGATCGAATTCTCTTATAATAATAGTTATCAGGCCAATATTGGAATGGCACCGTTTGAGGCTCTGTATGGTAGGAGATGTCGTTCCCCCATTGGGTGGTTAAAGAGTGGTGAAGCGGCTCTGTTGGGACCCGACTTGGTTCAAGATGCCATGGAGAAGGTGAAGTTGATCAGGGAAAGGCTGCAAGCGGCCCAGAGTAGGCAGAAGGCCTATGCCAACAACTGGAGACGAGATTTGGAATTTTCGGTTATCGATCACGTGTTTCTCCGCATTTCTCCGATGAAGGGAATTATGAGGTTCGGGAAGAAAGGGAAGTTGAGTCCCCGCTATATCGGACCTTTTGAGATCTTGGATCGGATTGGAGTTGTAGCCTATCATCTGGCACTTCCTCCTGAGTTATCTGCTATACAACCTGTCTTTCATGTGTCCTTGTTAAGGAAATACCTATCTGACCCCTCTCATGTGCTTGAGCATCAAGTGTTGCCTCTGGATGAGAACTTAGCTTTCGAGAAGGAACCCGTGGCGATTGTGGACAGGCAGGTGAGGAAGCTCCGAACTAAGGAAGTTGCAACAGTGAAAGTGGTTTGGCGGAACCACTCAGGTCCGGAAGCCACATGGGAGCCCGAGGAAGCCATGCAGGATGAGTATCCGCACCTCTTTCATGTTTCAGGTAATCTCTTTTCCCTTTTGTGTTTGAATTCGGGGTCTGAATTCTTTAAGGGGGGAAGATTGTAATACCTAGGGTAGTCTGAATTTGTTTGAGTAAGAGATCACGATACACCGGGGAGATAGGACCACGTGGGCCCCACCTCCCCACCCCCTTTCTTCTTTTTCCTTTCTTTCTTTTCTCTCCCCTCACTCTTCTCCCGTATCTCTCTCCCCCCTCTCATTCCTTTTCTTTTTCTTCTTCCTCCCTCTCAAATCTCTCAAATCCCTCACCCAATCTTCATCAATCTTCAAGATTCAAGTTACCATTACTCATCTAGTACATTGTGGGTAAGTGTAGTGTATTTCTTTCTCTCTATGATTGTCTATTTCTTTCTATTTTTCGGATTGGGGGTTTAGGGTTCCTAATTGGGGTTTTTGATTTTGTTGAGAGATTGAGGTTTGTGATGTGTTCTCTAGGGTCTCAACCAACTAGGGAAGCTCCGGGGAACTCATCCTAGCTCCGGGTGGAGTCTTGGAGCTCATTGGAGTAATTTGTGAGTAATGGGTTATTTGTAGTTTATGTATGATTTTGATTGAATCTGTGAATTTCTTGTTATGATAGTTGATAGGGACTGAGATTGGTTGGTATATGATTGATATTGTATGTTGGTTATGTTTGATTTGGATAGGTTGTGGTGAAAATGTGGATTGGAGGATGAATTTCGCGTAAAAACGCTGCTGTTTTTCGTCTCTGGACTGGTTGTAATTGATTACCACATATTTGTAATCGATTACAATGTTTCGAAACGTTAAAAATTGAATTTTTGAGGTATGTAATCGATTACACGTATTGGTAATCGATTACTGTAATCGATTACAGCTATCTGGTAATCGATTACAGTCTGGAAAATTTTGCGAAAATTTTATTCCAGGACGAAATTTGACACTGGTAATCGATTACAGGCCCCTGTAATCGATTACACCAGTATTGAAACTCCATTTTTAAGACTTTAACTCAAAATCTTCATACCTTTAAGTTACGTACTCAAATCCACTCGTTCACCACTACCCCAAACTCGATATTGAACTGTTGTAATGATGAGGATGAATTGATTATGCTGTGATTATGAATGATATGTGCCACTAACAGCGTTAAATAAGATAAAATTTGAATGAATTAAGAGATGGTAAAACGACCTAAGGAGGGGCATAGCTCGCGGGGTCGTAAATGGGAAACCTGATGAGGGGCATAGCTCGCGGGGTTTCTCAGTATGGTGTCTGATGACGGGCATAGCTCGCGGGACATCCATACTTTCTATGAACATGAGTCGGGGTCGAGCTCCAGGTGTTCATAGGTTAAAAGCTACCAAGATAAAGAGACTGTATAAGGACGTTTGAGTTATATATCTGCTGTGTTGGTTTATTTTATGCTTGTTGATTTATGTTATATCTGCATACACTGCTTATAACTTGTTTATTCACTGAGCGTATGACTCACCCATTCATACAATATGTTTTCAGATCAAGGTGCAGATGAAGGGACAAGTTCATCCGTTCCTCCGGGTCCTTAGATTTGGTGAGCCTTATGTGTTAGAGGCATTTATGTAGTTTATCCTTAGTGTATGCTCCTAATGTTACAGACAAGATTTCCTTGGACTAGGATAGTGGATGGATGTTGTATAAGTCTATGTAAGACTTACTATTGTTGTGTTGATGTTGTTAGACTTAATTATGGATATGTATGACAGATTATATGTATGGATATTATGTATGAATGTATGTTGTTGTAGTTGTGGTTGTTGTTGTTTAGTTGGATTATCGTGTGGATTACAGGTTAAGGCTGACATGGAACTCGGTGTCCCATGTGCCGGTCACGATCCGAGTTGGGTCGTGACAATAATTGGGCACTTTTAAACAATTTTTAATTAGGCCTCTGGCAGTTATTTTTATCATTTAGCCATATTTTAGGGTTAAAGATAAAAGAAAAAATATTACTACAATTTAATTATATGATATTTATATTTTAATTTGATAATTTCATTTTATTTCATATTATATTTTAAAATTTGTTTTGTATTTAATTACTTTTATCTCTCTTTTGTTTTTTATTTAAATTTGTTAAATTCATTTTAGAAAAATAGAAACAAACAAAACATTAAAAAGTTATAAATTAAATTTAATGAAATTAAATACAACATAAAATAAAGAAAATAGAAAACAAACTGAAAATTAAAAATGACTTAGAATAAAAATTATAAATGAAAAGGAAAATTAATAAGAAATTAAAAGATAGATAATTTAAAATATTTTATTTTATATTAAATTCAATATTATTATTTTTATATTTTATTTATTTTAATTTACTTGTCATAATATATAAATAAAAAAAATTAAAAAATTATTAATACATTCTCAAGTACATAATTCTCATGTTAATCATTTCTGGAAATCATATTCCCAAGAATAAAGTTTTAATTTGCAAATCAAACGCCCCCTAATAATATTAGTGTTCACTCCTTGCAAAAGTAAAACATTCATATATCACATCAATTAGGCAGCTAATTAACAATTGCTTTTAGGGATGACAATGATATGAGATGGGTTTTGCCTCATCCTGACAACGCCATGCATGTAAACTCTAAAATTTATCTATACGTGCCCCAATCTTACCCGCGAGTTTAAAACATCAAAATCCGCATCCATCCCATGGGTACCCGCCTTGTTGAAACTCATGGTATCTTGCCCAAGATCAAAGAGAAAATTAGGAGAATTATGAAGGTGGAATTATTGAAATGATAAAAGTAATTGGAAATTCAAATGGTTGTACCCTTATATAGGCATATTAAGATAACTAACCACTAACAACACTTAATCTCAATCAACTAAATCCTAATTACAATAATATCCTCCAACACGTCTCGCCCCTCAATTTTAAAAAAATAACATTTTAATTTTTATTAAATCTAATAACATTTGAAAATATATTGTTAATAATAATAGTAATAATCAAATTTTGTTATCCAATACATTCGTTAATAAAAAAAACACACTATAATAACACTCCAGTTAACATGCACACGTTTCTCTATATCATCTTATATTGCCACCTAGCAATTCCTTCAGTTTTTTAACAAAATAAAGTTCGTTTTCATTTTTTAAAAAGGTCATTATTATTTTCTTTTGAATATCATAATATATGAAGTTATATAAACTAAATAGGATGCATTATTTATATATGAAGTTCCATGAACTAAAAGGCCTCTGGTCCATGATTTAGTCCCAAATACGAATTGAAAAATGTCTCACATTACGATATGATGATATTCTTGTGTAATTGTGGTAATTAAGGAGTGGAAGTGGAATGGTGGTTTAAAAAATTAGGGATAGAATAACATTTTTTTTTATAATAGAAGGATTATATATTATAAAGGATAAAATATTATATATTATATCGATTAGAATTATAGAATATGGGGTGCGGGTAGGGTTTACGCTAAACCCGAACCTGCCTCATTGCGATGTGGGTTTTTAACTCGACCCGAGCGGGTAAGGTGGGGTGGGTGTCCCACAGATAGAGTTTTGATTAACATCCGGTCAGGGGCGAAGCCACATTAGAGAAAAGGGTGGCGATGGCCTCCCCTGATTTTTTTAACTTTTTAAACATAGTTTTAATTG
The DNA here is from genome assembly GCA_013621005.1 of Aeschynomene evenia. NCBI lineage: Eukaryota > Viridiplantae > Streptophyta > Magnoliopsida > Fabales > Fabaceae > Aeschynomene > Aeschynomene evenia. Next base: position 10,533,486 of record CM024272.1, read on the forward strand.
TTTTATTTTATTATTTTTAAACATTTTATTTAATAATATTTATTAATTTTATATTTAATTATTTATTTATATATTATAATTAATAATAAGTGTACAAGTTTTTTTAATTTTTATAGTAAAATTTAGAGTGAATAATTACTTTAGTCCTAATATTTTTAATATAATATCAATTTAATCTTAATATTTTTAATTTTGACATGAATTTAATTATTTTATAAAGATAAACATATAATAAAATAATTATATCAATATTAAAATAAAAATATTAGAACTCAGGTAATTTTTGATCCCTCCTGAACAAATCTTCTAGCTTCTCCCCTGCATCCGGTCATAGCTTTAATTAGGTGATATATGAATGTTTTACTTTGTGGGGGAGTGAACATTAATACTTTAATTGGTTAATATTTGGCTTACGGATTAAAAGTTATTAATCGGCAGAAAACGAATTAGAGATCACATAATTAAAGTTTACCATGTCGTAGCTTTTTTAGTTCTGTTTTGGCTTCTATATTAATTAAGTTACCAAACATCACCTAATTAAAGTATTAATGTTCACTCCCCACAAAGTAAAACATTCATATATCACATCAATTAGGCCTCCTCATAAAAATTGAATAGATGAACACTTATATTAAAAAAAATGAAGGTGAAATATCTCGTCTTTCTTCTCTCTTCTCTTATAAATCGCATACATCTAATTGACATACTATCTCCATTATCTCTAAGTGTCTATTTAATAGAAAATTTCATTCTTTTACTATTATTTGTCCTTTTAAATTTTTAGACAATATTAATTTTTTTCTTTAACACATTTATAAAGAGAGAATTGATAAATTAAAAATATAAGTGAGAATATTAATAATACTAATTAATATTATTATAAGGAATTAATTTTAGTTTATAAGTTTTTTACACACACATTCAATCACAGATTAATACATCAGTCATGATAGTTGACAGGGACGGAGGTAGGGGGTAGAGGGGTCCATGGCCCCAATATTATTTTAAAAAAACTAATATTTATATGTATATAATATAATTTTCAAATTTTATTAATGATTTAATGTTATAGGATAAAAGAATAATATCCAATATAATTATAGTCCTAATTTTTAATGTATAGTATAATTTAAAATCTTCAATAACAAACTGTTTCATCAATTATAATTAACAAATTATTTTAGGATTCACTCATACTAATATATTACACAAGTAAAGTGATATATATTTATCTTCAACTTAAATTTTCTGGATTCATCACCGATTTATTGTTTAGAAATTTTTGGATGTTCCTAGACTATATTTAATGTGTGATACAGAAACATTAATAACAATATATTTTGATTTATATATATTATATAAAACATATAAAAATAAAAAGTACGTAACTGTGAATGTTTCTGAATCACACGTTAAATATATTCCATGAACATCCAAAAATTTCTCTTATAATTTAGGGAATATATAGTCACTGCTACATGTTAGGCAGGTAGATACTTCTACGGTTTAGGATTGCCTAACCTAATTAAGTTTTTGTTTTTACTAGTATAACTTTTGAAGTTGTTATGATGACTAGTAAATAAATCATAATTAATGCTAACTAGCTATTCTTTTAGTGAAATAGAAGAAGAAATTTCTGTATAATTCAATAAATACAAACATTAGTACGTAGGACTGTAGGAGTAGCAACAATTACTTTTCATTTAAATTGAAGTATGAAAATAAGAGTTTAATTTTGATACGCTAACAATGTACAAATATTTTATAAAGTCATTCAATCATAATCTTTTATTTGTATAACTTTTTAAGTATTGAAGGTTGAATCAACAATTATAACGACTAATATTAAAAAAATTATAGAGTTGGCTACTGTAAAAACTAAATATAATCCTTAAAATAATTATGTTAGAATTAATCAAATTAATAATGATGTAAAATTATCATAAAAATTAATAATGCTCTCAACAGAAAGGCATTTTGAAAAAAAAAAAAAACCAAATAGTAATAACGTAAACAAAATGAGTGTTAATTAAATTTTCACTAATCACTAACATGGCAAAGTTTTCAATTATATTCCACACATTGCTTTCAAGTTTTGATTTGTTATCTATATAAAGGAATAATCTTTGGTTCACTTAGCACAACAAGAAATCCACGTAAAAAGAACAATATTTTCCAAGTGTTGAGTTTCCTTTTTTGGTTTACCTCATTTTCTAACAAAAATGACTACTCGTCGTTCTGAAAATTTTAAAAAGTCGATTTGGGATTATGATTATATCATATCGCTGAATAGTGAATTCAAGGTAGGTATGGTTTTATTTTCTTATACACTATAGACAATATACCATGCGATGGAGAAAATTTCGATGTACATTCATATAGTATTCACCTACACATCTACTTTATTCACTCTTCAGTGGGATAAGGTTAGATTAGTGGATGGTGTGTCCAACTACCTATTTTCATATAAGTGTACATGTAGTTTTGTATTGCATTATAAATTTTATAACTTCTTGAAAATTAATGCAGGATGAATCATACATAAATAAAAGTAGAATATTAAAGGAAGAAGTAAGAAAGATGCTTGGCAAAGTGATGAATTATCTTGATCAACTTGAAATGATTGATGTCTTACAAAGGCTTGGAGTGGCTTATCATTTTGATGAGGATATAAGTAACATATTGTGCAATATTTTCAACATGGAGAAAATAAAGAAGAAGAGAGACTTATATGCCATATCACTTGAGTTTAGAATCTTAAGACAACATGGATATGATATTTCTTCAGGTTTCCTAATCTAACAAATTCATACTTATTGAATAATCAATAATGTTAGTCATACAACAGAGATACGTCAAACTAGTATTCAATGTGTGCTATACTTAACATGGAATGTGTACTATACGTATAACACACATACGTATAGCACACATTTCATGTTATGTATAGCACACGTTGAATACTAGTTGGACGTATTTATGTTGTACGACTAGCATTATTGATTGAATAATTAATACTTTAAATTTCACTTACATTGTTACACATAGGAGTAGTGAATAATACTTTCATATGTAAACTATACATAGCAGGAACATATTTTCACTCACACCCTTATGGAGAGTTTTCACGTATTTACTGGATTATATTTTATAAAATATTGGTAATAAAAAATTTAATGTTATCAATTTTTAAATTATTTATACATATAAATTTTGTATTGCAATTAGAGGATTATATTCCTAATTATGGATTATGTATTGTATTAGTGGATTATGTTTTATATATGGTTTATGTGTGTTGTTAATGGATTATTAGGTGTTATATAGCATAATTATGTGTTATATTAGTGAATTAGCTATAGGTGATATATATAAATTCTATGTTATATTAGTGGATTAGGTAAATTACATGGATTATGTGCTAGTGGATTAAATTTTATATTTGATTAATGTGTTATATATAAGTGAATTACTCTTAATGTATGATTTATGTGATGCATTAGTAGAGTAGGTGTTATATGCAAACTATATATGTGTTATATATTATTGGCATGTGTTACAATAGTGTATTAGATGATATTTTTTGAATGTGTGTTGCATTAGGGAATTTAAGAATATATGGATTTTATATTATTTTAGTGGATTAGATTTTGATGAGATATACATTTATGTTTTAAGATTCTAGATATTGTGTAAAGAATTCATGTTGTAGGTACATTTATATCTTATCATGTATTTGTACTATTGTATATTATGGTATTTCTAATATTCTTTTTTATCAGACTTAGGAGATTTTTTAATGAGGTTGGATCTAATTGGATGTAGGTTATAATTCTACTATAAATTTGTTTTCTTTTCTGCAATACTCATGCCCTATTTATAAAAATAAAAGAACAATGTTTGGTATTTACAAGTAATATAATAAAATCTAAAATTATATTTAAATATATGATAAATTATTTAATTTTATTATTTTTATTTTATTTATTATTTACTCAAAATTAGAATGTTTAAAATAAATAACAATATTATAGAATATAAAATATAATATCTCAGATAACAATAATGTTATACCAAATTATATATAGTATAAAATTTTATCATCACTTCTTCATAACAAACAAATTTCCAATTAATACCCATAAATATTGTTAATGAGAATGCCATAGGCTTTTAATTAATGTATTTTTTTTTATTGTTATTCTAGATGTCTTTGATTACTTTGTTGATGAAAAGGGTAATTTCAAGGAGGATGAGTCAAACATCCCTAATATTTTATCACTATATGAAGCCTCATTTCATTCAAAAGAAGATGAGAAAATATTGGATGATGCAAGAGACTTTGCCTTAAACTTGCTCAAGAATTATGTGAGCAATAATAATAATAGTGATAACTACACATGTCTCCTAATAAATCATGCTTTGGAGATTCCATTACATTGGAGAGCACCAATATTGGAGAGTAACTGGTTCATCCATGCATATGAGAAAAATCACAATCTCAATCCTACATTGCTTCAATTTGCTAAATTAGATTTTAACATGCGTCAAGCCATTTACCAAGAAGAACTAAAGTGTGCAATAAGGTAATTGAAAGGCATTATTATTATTATTATTATTATACTTAAGTCGTCAAATATAAATAGCTATATTCAAGTTTTTCTCAACATACTATCACAAATAAAATTGATCGTTGATATTTATCCTTACGAGTTTAATTAATATTTTTAAGGCTCAATTATAATGTAGGTTCTAGTAGTTTTATTAATTTTTTAATTTAGTTCCTATGATTTAAAAATTTAGAATTAAATCTCTATAATTTATCATATATATATATATATATATATATATATATATATATATATATATTTGACTCTCATGCATATGTTTTTGACTCCCATATCAACTAATTGAAAAGTTATAAAAAATAGAAACAATAAAATTTTATGTTAAAATGATTTTACTCTTTAATGAATGAGTGTTAATGTCTCTTTAATGTCTCTCATTTTATAATTATGAGTCAAATTAATCTCTCTTTTTAAATTAATAAATAAATTTCTCATAAACCATTAATCAAGTTTTTCTGTCATTTTATTTTAATCCTTATAAAGTGACCAAAACAACATTTCAATCTTTAATGAAGTTGCCACCAAAACAACCCCGCATTAACTCCTTCTATATTGAGAGAATCAATAGAGAGTAATTCTATTCTATTTTGATATCAATCATATATAAGGACCAACATAATTATAGTTAATTAGATTTTTTAAACATAGTCAATAAAACAAATTGTGATTGGACATTGTTATCGATTAATTAATGCCAAATAGTGTGCATCAGAATAAACCAATCAATTGAGAAATGAACATCTGAATTTTACTAATGAAAACATATATATGGGATACCAAATGCAATAAACTATTAGTCAATTTTCTAATTATTTACTGATCATAATTATCTCTAACACAGGAACAATTAATTAAAATTAATCAATGAAAATATCAGTGAATATTCAATTTTGACTCTTGAATTATATCTTTTAACTTGGAAAAGGCAAAATGGATATAATGGTACTTTTTTCTTTAATTAACACTCATTAGTTTATTTTCTTTCATTATTTCAAGATGGTGGAAAGGAAATCACTTTGTAGAAAAGCTGAGTTTTGCTAGAGATAGAGTTGTGGAAAACTATTTCTGGACCATAGGGTCAAATTATCTTCCAGATTGTGGTTACCTTAGAATTATTCATGCAAAGGTCGATTGCTTTATAAACACAATCGACGATATATATGACCTCCACGGTACTTTGGAAGAACTAAAGTTGTTCACAGAAGTAGTTGACAAGTAAGCATTAATATAACTCTAAGATATTTCCTCTGTTTTTTTATTTGGGTGAAATGTAATTTTTGTCTTTTTACTTTGTATGGATGGTTATTTTAGTCCCTCATTTTTTAGAATTAGCTAATTGGTTCCTCACTTTATTCATAAATCATGAATCATTTTGGTCCCTTATTTTTCAAAATGATCAAATTGTTCTCATTTTACAAACTGAGTCAAGATAGTCCCCCTCATATGAGACCTATATATGTTGACAAAAAAAAAATTGACTAACTTTGAAAAGTAAGAGAGTAAGTTAACTCACAATTTGTAAAATGGAGAACCAATTTGCTAACTTTAAAAAGTGAAGACCAAAGTGATTCCCAATTTGTAATTTTGTAACGTGGAGGACTAATTTACTCATTTAGAAAAGTGAGGGACCAGAGTGACTCAACGTGTAAAATGAAAGATCAAACTAACATTTCACTCTTTTTATTTATTTGTCCACTTTGAGTTTTCATAGATTTTAAGATAATGATTGGTGCAATTTTAAAATTAATAAAATACTAGTATATTGTACTTTCATTAATGACAAAATTAAGTTTACATGATAGAAGAGAATAAATTAATTAAGGATAAAATAAAAAAAAAATAATAAATATCACTTAGAATTTTAAATAGACAAATAAAAAGACAATTTAATAAAAACTCAAAATCGACAAATAGAAAAAAATGGAGCGATCATTATATATTTGATTTTATCTTATTGAAAATTTCAATACCAGCATTAATTAAATTATTGTGCTTAATTATTAGATATTTTGTTCATGATGATTCTAGATGGGATTTGAGTTGTGGCATGAATCTTCTTCCTGACTACATGAAATTATGCTTCCTAGCACTCAATAACTTTGTTAATGATGTGGCCTATGAATTCCTCAAAGATCATGATGGGATTTACATTGCTCCATATCTTCAGAAAGCGGTACCTAATTATGTTTTTTAATTGGTGATTTGTTAGGTTCATAATTTAGTTTATTTTGAATGTGCAGTTGCAATTATTATATGGGAATTAGGTGTTATCTTAAACCCTCTAAATCCTTAGCTTTGAGTTATATATACTTTTTGTTGTATGATGTTTTTCTTGATCTCCGTACAGACCATGGCTCTCTCTATATATATATACACCTCACTCTAGCATATATGACTCACATATCATTAAATAATAAATAAAGTATTCATTAACACGAAAGATAAAAAAAATCATATATATATATATATATATCATTTTTCATTTCTCTATCCTAACCATTCAAATACTATTGTAATAAAAATAAAAAATAGAACTATATATATATGCTAACATTCTATTCTTGTACTTTGTATCAACATTAATCTCATCATTCTTAGATTTTTACTGTAGATCCCACTTTAACACTTTAACTTTTGATATCGTCAACCCTTATATTTGTTGGATGTTCTATTGACATCCTATTAAAATGATGTATATTACTAGATGTATACTATAAAATCAGTCATCATCAGTCACTATATATAATAATCAAACTTTTCAAATTTATTACTTAAACTTTTAAAAAATATTGAATTAATGTATAGGGTCATACTAAATGTACAATATAAAATTAGTCAAATCAGCCAATAAATGAGATTTTGGACCATAATTACTCAGTCCATTACAATTCCAATGATTATTTGGGCCAAAACCAAAACCTAAATAAGCTTATTGGCTGTATTGGCTGGTTTTTCATTGTCCACCTAGCATTATCTATATAATATTGCAAAAGACATGTTATGGTTGATTACCAATTTGCCCATTAATTGAGTCTCTATAAATGTGACATGTATGCAATTTTAGGTATCCTTTATTTGTATTCTTTCAAGATATTTACAAATCTTTAATGTATCTTTTAAATATTAATATCCAATATGTATCTTTTATTTTATTTAGAATAATTGATTTTATGCATAAAATATTTTGAAATGATAATATTTGATTTGGAATGTCTATTCACATTTCATATATAATTTGGAAAATCTTATTTCGAAATATATATGATAAAATCTTCTTTATATAATTTTCTATTTACATCCACATTATAAAAATCTTCTTTCTATTTCTTTCTTTGTTTATAGCATTTGATGTTAAATTATGGTCAAATTATCTATATATTTTTCGACTTCTCAACCCTTCAACTTCATTTTTTCTTTCATCTCTTTATTTTGCATCTCTATTTCTTACTCTCTTTTTTTTTCTTTCTTATTTCATTTTTTTCATCTACCTTCTTAGTCTCCTTCATTTTTTTTCTATTTTTTAATTTATTTTTAATTCTTCTTCTTTCATTTTCTATTCTTCATCTTTCTTCTATATTTTTTATTGTTTCATTCTTCTCCTCATTTTCTATTCTTCATAATTTAATATTTGACATGATTGATTAAGTGTCTCATGAAAAATGTAAAACATAAATAATGAACATGTTTTTTTAAAAGAGAATAATTACGAATTATTATTAATTATTTATGTTTGATAATTAGTGATATTTGAATATTTTACCTGTAATTTAATGATTTTTAGTGATTGATAATTAGTGAATATTTTAGAGAATTTTAGTGATTGATATTACATATTTTTAATATTTTTTGTTAATTAGGAATAATTATGAACATGAATTAGTAGTTTTTAATATTTTTATGAGTTAAACCTCAAATTGGTCCTCCACTTTGTATGTGTGAATCAAATTAGTTCTCCACTTTAGTTTTTGTTCAAAATAGTTCTCCACTTTGCACTTTGTGAATCGAATTGGTCCTCCATTTATTTTTTTATGTTATAACTCTGTTAATTTTTGCTGATATGGACTGTTTATTGCTAACTTAGCAAGTAATATGTAATCCTAGAAATTCATAACTCCTATAAGTTCTTCAAATTATTTATTTTGAATCAAAATAGTTATCTTTAAATAAGAGTGTATGATTATTTTGATTCAAAACAAGTAAAATGGAGGACTAATATGAGTTATATGTATTTAGAGGGTTACATGTCACTTGCTAAGTTGGTATTAAACCGTTCACATGAACAGAATTTAACGGAGTTATAACAAAAGAGTGTCAAGAGGACTAACTTGATTCACATATTGCAAAGTGAATGACTATTTTGAGCGAAAATTAAAGTGGATGACTAATTTGATTCACGGATGCAAAGTGGAGGACCAATTTGAGGTTTAACTCTATTTTTATTGATTGTTGGACGGGGATAGATATGAATAATTAGTAATTATTAATTATTGATAATTATTAGTTTTGAAATATTTTCCTATGATTTCGGTAGTTTTTAGTGATTGATAATCTGTACAAGACTAGTTGTTAATGTATAATATAATATTAAAAATTGAATTAATAGTTTTAAAAAATTAAATTATTACATATGATAGCTCTTATAATGTACAAAAGGCATTTCTCAATCAAAATTGGATGTCAACTTAGCACTCCTCAATAAAAATGAGATATACTCACTTCTTTATCGTCCACTCATTCCCTTTCACATCTTTTTTCTCTATATCTTAGGTGTTGAGATATCGACCTCTTTAAAGTGATAAAAGATAATTTCTCTTAATTTATTGAGCATGAAGCTCAATTAATTAATTATTAATTTAATTTTTCATCTCTTGTAAAATAAATTTATAGTGGGCAGATATATGTAAGGCGTACTTGGTTGAGGCAGAATGGTACCATAATGGTTATACACCAAGTTTTGAGGAGTACATGGAGAATGGTTGAGTTTCTATATCCGCCCCTGTGATCTACACTCATTGTTTCTTTACAATTCCGGATTCGTTCAAAGAAGAGAATCTGGCTTATATAGCAAGAAACCCCAACATATTTCGCTCTTCGGGAGTTATTTGTCGCATTCTTAATGATCTTGGAACATGCAAGGTACAAAACATATAAAACTTTCTTTATATATTTATTAGAATTTATTCAATTTAATATTTATATGTAAGAAGTATAAAAGTTTTGTAATATATATATACTAGCGACTCGACACTAACTATTTTTTTTAATCTTTTAGTGAATGTTTTACACAAAAGAAATATTTACTACTTGTTTGGATGTCATTTTACAATTAAAATAAGATTTTTTTAAATTTAAAAAAGATGTTATTGAATTTTTTGACATGTTTAGGTAATATTTTTTAGTAAAAATAAAATCACTAAAAAAAGCAGAAATTTTTTTTTTCAGAAGCTGTAATTTTCATTTTCTGAAAAAAGACATTTTTTATAAGTTAGAAAATATGCTTACGATAAAGTAAAGATCTTTTTATATTACATCCAAATATAAATTGATTTTGTATCCTAACGTTAAATTACTTCTACTTCTTCAAAAGATCTTATTTAAAAAATCAATTAAAAAAAGATTTTTTTCTAGAAGCTCATCCAAACAAGCCCTTAATATAATTAAAGTCCTTCTCAAGTCTCATTTAATCTTTTGAAAAAAAATTATAGAAGATGGATAAAATATAAGATAATTAATTTTAAATTAAAAAATTATGTTTTTTAATAAAAAGAGAAATATTATAGAAGAAGAAAAAAGAAAAAAGATAGAGAATTGAAATAATAGAAATGATAAATGGTGGTTACTTTTTAATTTAATTTTTTTATTTTTATTAACTTTACTTTTAGGATTCAAAAGTAACTACCTTTTGTTAAATCCTCTTTATAGATGTACAGATCAATCAATATAAATTCAAAAAATGTCAATTGTTGTCGTCTTGAATTTTTATATATTATTGGTTAATATTGTAAAATAGTTTCACCTTTAGAAATTATTCCTCTCATATATAAAGGAATAAATAACTCGTTTAATGTTACATGTACACTAAAAAATTAGTCATTATCAGTCATCATATGTAATAATTTAACTTTTTAAAACTATTAATCAAATTTATAAAATGTTGGATTAATGTATAATAGTAAAAATTATATTAATAGTTTTAAAATATTAGATTATTACATACAGTGATTAATGATGGCTGATTTTATGATGTAAATTAAAAACATTTCTCTCTCTCTTTTTTTTTTAGTTTCCTCTCTTCTTTCTTTTATTTCCGACCATATTGTTGTCAATAATTGTTTTCCAATTTGATTTCAGCGTGAGAAAGAGGGTGGTGGTGATATTCCTAAAGCACTAGAATGCTATATGACTAACACTGGAGCTTTTGAAGCAGAGGCGTATGAGCATATGAAATGGATTACATGTAACATGTGGAAGATGATAAACAAAGATGCTTGTAACTTGCCTTTATCTGCACATCTCAAACATGTTATTTTAGGCCTTACAAGAATAGTGTTTTTCTTTTACGAGCGTATAGATGGACATACTTGTCAAGATCCTAAAACCAAGACTTGCATTCAATCTGTACTCCTTGAACCCATTCCTTTTGAATGCTAGGGGCGATTCACCCCTAACATTCAAAAGCAATGGGCCGGGCGACGATATTCATTGCTTGTGTTAGGTTTTATCTTGTTTCTTGCTAGTAGTGCAATAAAGTTCTTCGTTGTTGTGGTGTGGTATGTGTGATGATTTTTGTTTACTAGTGTCTCTCAGACATGCTTTGACTCTGAGTTACGTTTCTGTACTTGTTTTGTAGTACTACTAGTACTCTGTTGCTCCCTTGTTGTATTGGGTTGAGTCTTTTCTCAATAAAATAAAATTAGCTGTCTTACTTTTTATGGGTTGGTTTGAATAAATTAAAGGTATAATTAATGAGAAATGATTTGTTTACATGCATCATGTTTTTAGCTAATTTTTAATTGGATTCCTAGACTTTAAAATTTTAACGAACTTATTAATATATCAATTTTTCGTTATTAAAACTTAAACTTAATAGAAATTCTCAGAATATTTAAAGAAAAAGTTAGACTTAAAGGAATATTTTAAAAATATTCTATTAAATTTAACTTCTTATAACAATTAATGGATTCAAGGGCTTGATTAAATTTTTTTAAAAGAATTATGGATTCAATTGAAAATTTAGAGAACTTAAAAGGGACCTATAGATTAATTAAATCTAAATTAAATTTGTATAATGATGGAATATATATGCACATTTGTTTGGAATTATTAAACTATATTCCCTATTAATATGAGACAAATAAGAATTGAGAAGGAGAAGGAGAAGGGTTATAAGGCACAAATGAAACTAATATAAAACATGGAATTTCTCTTATTCGAATATGAAAGTTTTCTAAACAATCGATGAAATGAAAGATATGATTACTTACTTGAACAAGTAACACACAAAATGAAAAAGAGATGATAGTTGGGATATTATTAACAATAATGTTTTTTTTCTTTTTTTTTTGTTAATGGTTTTCTAGACCATCTAACAATAATGTTAGATGCACCATGAAAAACCAGCCAATGTAAACAATGGACCCATTTTGGCTTTGATTTGAGCCTAAATAATCATTAAAATTGTAATGAGCTTAGTAATTGTGGCCCAAAATCTTATTTATTGGCTGGTTTGACTGGTTTTTTACTGTCCATTTAACATTACTTATTACTTATTATTAAAGGAGATGTTTGAAGTGTTGTGTTAATTTTTTTTCCAAGTGGAAAGATGCATCAAAGCTTCAATCGAACTTTTCCAAATCCTTAAAGCTAAAAAAGTTATTTCTATGACTCAAGTCAGACCTATTAGTCTATGCACGGTTTTAAGATTTTATCTAAATTACTTTTGTGCAACTCCAAAGGTTCATAGATAGCTTGATCAATGGAAATCATAGTGGTTTCATTAGAGGAAGACTATTACGACAATATTCTTGTTGTTCATGAATGCATTCATTTCTTGAAAAACTAAAAATATGGAGAGAATGATCTAGCACTAAAATTAGATATGAGCAAAACTTATTGATAGGGATAAAAGTCAGTTAAAGGAGTCTGTTAGTAGTTAGATCAAGTCAGTTACTTTCTCATTTCATTTTGTACATGTATATAAGCTCCTCCCTGTAACTTCACTCATTATGATGAATATACTTAATCTATCATTCTCTCTAACTCTCTAAGATTTTCTCTCTTCACTCTTTCTCTCGATCCTTTACCCAGCCTGGGCCTAATACCGTTATGGTATCAGAGCTCTAGATCTGAATCCATGGCGTCACCTGTATCATTATCATCTACCACCACAAATTCTTCAATTGCAACTACAATGGTGCAGTTCTCAAATCCAGTTTCGATCAAACTCAATGAGGAAAACTTCTTTCCTTGGAAGCAACGGGCAGAAGCCACAATCGAAGGTCACAGTCTTGAAAGTTTCATTGCAGGAGAAAACATACCAGTTCAATATGATCAGAATTAGATGATTACTTCAGAATACAAAACTTGGAAAAGGCAAAATGCACTCATCAAGTCCTGGTTGCTCGCATCAATGAGCACCTCATTCACCACTAGGATGGTAGGATGTGATTTCTCACACCAAATTTGGAAAAGATCGGAAGTCTATTTTGCCTCAAAAATTCGGGCAAAAGAAAAGCAATTCAAGAACAAGCTCAGTGGAACAAAGAAAACAAGATCGATTAGTGATTACCTTCTTGAAATAAAGAAAGTTGTAGATGCTTTAATTTCGATTGGTTCCTGGATTTCTGAAACAAGTCATGTAGATGTCATTCTTGATGGCTTACCTGAGGATTACAGTGCCTTTGTAACCTCTGTTGCTACCAGAGAAAATCCAATTTCAATTTGTATGCTAGAAGCTTTGTTAATAGCTCAAGAGGATTGAATTGAGCATTTTCAATCTACATAAGTTATGCAAGCAAATCTTGCGCATGGAGGCAGAGGCAATGGTTTTGCAGCTAGAGGCAGAGACAGATCTCACTTTGGAAGAGGGAGATTCGATTCCTCTTGTTTCAATCGTGGTAGTGCCCAACTTGGTAATGCATATCGTGGTGGAAATAATGCCTATCGTGGAGGTGCAAGAACACGTCGTGGTGGTGGAGACAGACCTACGTGTCAAGTGAAGGTGTGTGTTGTAACACCTTAATAATTATCCCAAAATGCTTAAGTCATTTTAGGCCAATTATCAATGTGTTACTTCTTGATTTCATAGCTTGACATTTCCGATGTAAAATGTTATACTTGAAAATACGCGGGAATTTGTTTCGAAAATACATTATGACCAAAATAAGGGCTTCGCGTCATAAATACATAATATATATAAAGGATTAATACATCGATGAATAGTAATACTACACGTCATAAATCCCGCATACACCACATCAACATACAAGACATAAGTAGCATCATAGATACATATTCATAATAATAAAGTATACGTACTGCCGAATACATAGGTTCGACTCAAAACATATAACATAAAACAGATATAACATCATCAAATCATACATAGTCATAACGTCATCAAATCATACATAGTCATAACGTCATCAAATCATATAATTCTACCTCTTTACATCACCATGACCTGAGAGGCTTATCTCACCTCTTTACATAACTCAGACATAGCCATAATGTCATCAAATCATAAAACATCAAAATTCATCATCACATATCATTACATCGCTAGAAATCAACATTTATATCAACTCATCAACATCAATTCAGTGGCAATACATTCACATAATCAACATAGTCATTTAATCATCACACAATTCTAAATCATACACTTACAATTGCATACCAACAGAGCTAATTTCATCATTATTCCAGTATAACAACATTTCCTCAAAATCAAGGGTAAATTCATCAAATATCATGAAAATCATAATAATCTGGAAATCCTGCGAACTGGCCACTAGCGAGCAACCAGCAGCTGCTAGTGGCCGTCCAAGGTGGTTGACGCACTAGCGCGTGTCGTAATGGCCGCTAGCGCGTTTTGCGCGCGCATCGTCTCAGCCACTAGCGCGTTGCTGGTCGCAAGCGCGTGTCTTCATGCACGCTAGCGACCGGGTCGTCCTCTGCAATAGCTCAGGAACCAGAATAACATTTATATCATACAAATATGCATTTTAACACGATTTCACAGCATGATACACATATATACACATAAATAAAACTTAAACTAAACTCTTACCTCTCGTAGACCTCCAAAACAAGCTTAGATCTTCTCTTGCTTTTACTAACTCTACCCACAAAGAACTCCAAGAAAATGGGATGATGATAAAGGTGAGTGTATGGAGAATCCAATCGGTTCAAAATGAAGAGGGTGATGAGGAGGTTCAGAAATGTGATTTGTTTCCGGATTTGATGATAACTTGAGGTTGATCTTATGAGTTAAAGTGTGAATGTATGTATGTGAGTTTGAGAGAGTTGAGAGAGAAAGAGGAGAGTTTTTTGAGAAATAATGAGGAGGAAGGGTTTCTGAAGGATGAAGTGTCGTTAGGAGCTTATGTGCAATTATCAAGAGTTGAGGGATCAAGGACCAAAATGCAAAAATGTAGAAAATAGGGTGCTGATACGGGATGCTCGCTAGCGCGTGCTGCATGCGCGCTAGCGAGCTGCCTCTGGGCAGAAATCGCAGATCCTGTAATTTCGCCCCGAAACCCCTTCGAAATGCAATCCTATGTACTCCTACTCCCCCAAAACAGATACAATCAATTTACATACATTAATACTAGTCTAGCACGTCTAAATCAACATTCATGTATTTCTTACATTAATTTCTTACCTATGTATTACTCAAGTTTACATACTCATTCACATAGCACACGTAACTCATATACACATAAAACTCATACATAAGATTTATGTTTTTTCTCACCAAACAGTGCATAACAACTTTCTACATGCATATACCTTAGAGTATGGAACCTCTAATCAAATTCATACATACTCAGCCACTATATACACACATACATACTAGCACATCACATAGAGGTCCATTTTGAGTACTAATAATGCTATTTACTACAATTTCTTTTAATTTATATATTAATTAAAGTTGGGGGTGTTACAATCCTCCCCTCTTAAATAAAATTTCATCCTCGAAATTTATATACATGTAAATAACTCTAGATGTTGACGTCTCATCTCTTTCTCTAGTTCCCATGTGAAATCCTCTAGCAAGCCACTACCCCAGGCCACCTTCACCAAGGGTATTTGCTTCTTAACTTTTTAATGGTTCGATCAACGACTCTCATAGGGGGTAACCTAAAGGTCAAATCATCTCTTAGTTGTACTTGTTCTGGTTCTAAGACGTGACTAGGGTCAGAGTTATACTTTCTCAACTGTGAGACATGGAAGACATGTGTGAAGGTTGGAAAGACTCGGGGGTAGGGCTACTCGGTATGCGACTAGCACAACATGATTCAGAATCTGAAACGGACCAACGTACCTAGGACTTAACTTTTTTATTTTCATGACTCGTCCTAATCCTGACGCGGGGGTAACCCGCAAAAACACATGCTCTCCCGCTTGGAACTCTAAATGGTCTGCTTAACTCTTTTGGCGGCTTTGGGCTGCGAGCATTCTCTCCCTTATCCTCTTTACTTGCTTTGAGGTCTCCCTAACTAGATTAGGTCCAACCATACTCTGCTCACCAGGGTCATACCAGCACAAAGGGGATCTACACTTCCTCTCATATAACGCCTCAAAAGGTGTCATGCTTATGCTGGTGTGGTAACTGTTATTGTAGGTGAACTCTATCAAGGGTAACATCTTGTCCCAACCGCTCATGTCATCCAGCACACATGCCCTTAACATATCTTCGAGAGTCTGGATCGTCCTCTCCGACTGCCCGTCCGTCTGAGGGTGGTATGCCGTGCTCATGCTCAGCTTATAGCCAAGAGCCTTTTGGAATGCTTCCCGAAAGCGAGACGTGAATCTCGGATCACAATCTGAAACTATCGTCTTCAGCACACCATGAAGCCTTACAACCTCCTCGATGTACAACTCTGCCAACTTCTCCAAGGAGTAGGTCATCTTAATGGCGAGGAAGTGAACCGATTTCGTCAACCAGTCAACAATCACCCACACTGCATCGCTCCCTGCCTGGGTCCTTGGTAACCCGCTCACAAAATCCATGGAGATATCATCCCACTTCCACTCCGAAATAGCAAGGGGCTGCATTAACCGCAACGGCCTCTTATGCTCTATCTTCACCTTCTGACACACCAAACACTTGCTCACCCATTCAGCTACATCTTGTTTCATCATTGGCCACCAGAATATCTTCTTCAAATCTTGGTACATCTTGTCGGCCGCCGGGTGAATGGTGAAATGACTCTTATAAGCCTCCCTCAGAATGTCCTTCCGAAGGTCACCATGCACTGGTATACAGATCCTACCCTCACATCTCAACAATCCATCTCCGTCCAACCAAAATCCTTGCACCCGCCCCTCTCTAACGGCCTTCAAAAGCTTCCCAAACTCCTCATCCTCCTTTTGAGCTTGAGCGATCTCTCTCTTGAAATCGCTCGACACCAGAAGCTGGCTTACTCTAATACTGGTTGGGGCAAAGGTCACTCCAATGTTGAGATTCCTAAACTCCTCTACAAGCTTGTTCTCCTCTATCATCATCCGGGCCACACTCACTACCCTTCGGCTTAAGGCATCTGCCACCACATTCGTCTTCCTAGGATGGTAGTAAAATCCGAAATCGTAATCCTTCAAAAACTCCATCCACCTCCTTCATCTCATGTTAAGCTCCTTCTGGTCAAACAAGTACCTTAAGCTCTTGTGGTACGAGAACACCTCAAACCTCACCCCATACAGATAGTGCCTCCATATCTTTAGTGCAAGCACCGCCGCTGCGAGCTCCAAGTCGTGGGTCGGGTAGTTAACCTCATGAGGCTTTAACTGTCGTGAAGCATAAGCCACCACATTGTGGTGTTGCATCAACACACAACCTAACCCCTTCCCAGAAGCATCACAATAAACCTTGAAAGGTTCATTCAGATCAGGTAGTGTGAGAAAAGGAGGCGAGGTCATCTTGGTTCTCAACTCCAAAAAGCTCTTTTCACAATCATTCGTCCAAACAAAGGGTGTACTCTTCCTAGTAAGATTGGTCAAAGGTAATGCAATCTGGGAGATGTTCGCATTGAACCTACGGTAATACCCTGCCAAACCAAGGAAATTTCGAACTTCTGTTACCGTAGTAAGTCGCTCTCAACTCATCACGGCTTCTATCTTACTAGGATCTACTGCAATATCTCCTCCGGATACCACATGCCCTAAAAACTTCACTTCCTTCATCCAGAACTCGCACTTGGACAACTTCGCATACAACTTCTTCTCCTTTAGGATCTCGAGGACTATCTTCAAGTGGCTCTCATGCTCCTCCGAGGTTTGGAATAGATAAAGATATCGTTAATGAAGACAACAACAAACTTGTCCAGATAGGACCTAAAGATCATGTTCATGTAATCCTTGTACACCACAGGAGCATTGGTCAGTCCAAAGTACATGACGATGAAATCATAATGACCAAACGGGTCTTGAAAGTTGTTTTCGGAATGTCCTCATCCTTTACTCGTATTTGGTGGTAACCTGACCAAAGGTCAATCTTAGAAAACACCTGGACTCCTCTCAGCTGGTCCATCAGATCGTCAATCTTCAGATGGGGTACCTATTCTTCACCGTTACCTTTTTCAACTGCCTATAATCGACACACAACCTCATGCTCCCATCCTTCTTCTTTACGAACAAAATCAGGGCTCCCCAAGGTGATGCACTTGGTTTCACAAACTTCTTGGCTAACAACTCTTCTAGCTGCGTCTTAAGCTCGACTAGCTCTAGGGGTGACATCCTATAGGGTGCTATAGAGATAGGTCTTGTCCTAGGTAACAACTCTATGGAGAATTCTACCTCCCTAGGTGGTGGAAACTCAGGGATACCCTCAGGAAACACTTCTGAGTATTCTCTTACTACAGGGATCTCACTCAAGGCTTGGTCACTTTCCAGTTCACTAGCGGCAAGAAGCATAAAACCCTAGCTCATAACCCCACAACAGTTTAACTTCATAGAATTTACAAATAAATGTACAGGTTTAACACCAGGAACAGAATCAAAAGGAAATATGACTGATTTTGCAAAACATGATTGGTGGACAACCAATCCATGTCAAGAATGAAACTAAGACCAGACATTGGTAAAAAAAATAAGATAAAAAACAAAAGACCTACTTCCTATCCAAAAATGACATCTCATGCAAACTAGGCAAGTCTTAATACGTGCGGTTGTGGGTGTGGAGACCAAAAAATCATAGGGTAACTCAAAGATTGGCAAACATATACTCCTAGCATGGTCAAATGATATAAAAGAATGAGTAGCACCGGAATCATATAGTACAACTAAGGTTCTACCATCTACCTCACACTTACCCTTTATGAGATCGACTAAACGTTCCACATCCTCAGCTCGGACAGTAAACAATTTCCCTTGGCGTTGGGGCCTGGCTGCAGCGATCGGCTGGGGGTTCTGTACCTTGCAGTCTCTCATATAGTGATCGGGCTTGCCACACTGGTAGCATACGTTCTGACCCTGAAGACATGGGCGATCAACGTGATACTTGCCACACTTGGTTGCATTGTGGTCCCATAGGTTGCTTGCCTTTACTTTGCTGAAAGTTCCTCTAAGGTTGAAACTGCCTCTACTGATGTTGGGGTTTGAAAACTGCACCTTAGGGTGCTAAAGCCTTTCCCTTATTACTTGTTTCTGATGCCATTACTTCCTTGAGAGTCTCCTCTTTGATACGACACTTATTGACGAGGATAGAATAATCTTGGATCTCTTGGCTTGCCATAGCATCCTTGAGACGGGATCGTAAACCATTGACATAACGGGCACACTTCCAACCCTCATCTAGATGCCCATGATAAATCCTACAACATTTGATGAGCTCCTCAAACCTGGCGGTATACTCTGAGATTGTCATGTTTCCTTGCTTGAGATCAAGGAACTCCATGTCCATAGCGCTTCTGACTGACTCTGGAATGTACTTACGAAGAAACTGCACCCTGAATGCTTGCCATGTTGCCTGCACTCTCATCTCCTGGAACATACGCTTGGCATCATTCCACTAAGCCTCAGCTTCCAATCTGAGCATGTACGTAGCATATAGTACCTTCTGGGTTTCCGTACATGGAGCTATCATAAAGTCCCTCTCCATGTCTCGGATCCACATGTCGGCTACGCGGGGTTCCATGGTCCCCTCAAAAACTGGCAGACTCGCCTTCAGGAATTCTGAGAATTGTGCCCCCTGATACCCTTTGAAGGTAGTGAAACGTGAGAAGGGGGGTTGAATCACGTCCCAACTATAAATCCTGTTTTTGAAATTTACTTAAAAATAAAGATCAAGTCCAAGACTTGTCTTGCACAGCAGAAACAATTGTTAGTAAAATAAACAGAAACAAGCGTATAGACTTGTCTCTCATATAGTGATCGGGCTTGCCACACTGGTAGCATACATCAATTGAAAGTATATTTACTTACAAGCTCTTCTAAATGATAAAGGTTAAAACTTTAACCTCTAACACTTAGCCAATGATGATGTAAGTTTGCGCAAACTATGATGTATGTGTGTGCAATGATAAATTGTAAAAACAACAAATATAAAGAGTAAGGGAAGAGAGAGAACACACACAAAGTTTTTATACTAATTCGGCAACGTGCCTACTCCAATCCCCAGGATACACCTGAGAGTTCACTATCACCACCAACAACTAGGTGGAATTTCCTTGCCTCTGCTACACCACAAAGGACTTGCACTTTCCAGGATATGATAAATAATACATTTGTCGAGCATTTTGAGCAATAATAAATGGATCATAGCAATGAAGGCGACAGAGCACTACAAGGGGAAAGGGTTTAAACAAATTTTAGAAAATGGAAAAGATGAACTGATTAAAATGTAGAGGAACTCAACCTGAGAACAATGGTGGTTTTCTAGTTCAAAAACTACCTATGGCGGCGAAAATGGAGGAACAAATGGCGGAGAGGGAAAGAGAGTAGAGAGAGAAGGTTATTGAGTTCTCACGGTGCAAATAAGGAAGACAACTCGTGTGTTTTTTAATATTAAAAGGTTTACGTCGGGCTTCAAACAACCAAATGAAACACAACGTTTCACTAAGAACACGTAGAAAACCATCCAACGTTTGAAATACTATTCGTCCAAAGCTTGACTAAACTTTTTTATATTTCTGTCGGCCTTTGGATGGCGTAGTGAAACATACGGTTTCACTAAGGAGACATAAAAGATCCTTTAATGTCGTCTTAAAGCCGACTGAAACATATATATAAAAAAAAGAATTAGTTAGACTTTAGAAGATTTTTGAAATTATTTTTTCGTAGTAGTCCGAAGCTCTTCTGTAAATTAAGTGCCAAATTTTTTGCTTTGGCACCTATAGTTTTCAGTCGGCCTTCGGACGAATATTATTTGGTGTGAAGATGCCGTCTAAAAGCTTACTGAAATATTATGGCGTAAAATTGGTGTGCATTCCCATGCTAAATTCCGATAGGCTTGCTATGGTTCGGCCAATTTTCCAAAAAAAAATATATTTCCTATTCTCATCTAAAGCCCGTAAAATATTCATGTTTTCTCGTAGTGATTTTCACAAAAAGTTTATTTTAAATTTGTTTAAAATGTGCATAATATAATTATTAAATAAATGTGTTTGCCTAAAATCTTAACACACAAAATTGTTATATATAATATATAAATACAATATAATAGAAAAGAGTGCAACACAATTTGTAACTAAGAATAATCTGAAAATATTAAGAGTTAAAATAATAAATAGAAACTATAATAGCCTAATATTGGGTAATCCTCCAATCTATTCCCTGAAAATTTTAGTATCAGATAAGTGGTCATTGACAATCGAAAATACTCTTAGGCTTTGTTTGTGAGTTGGGAGGGGAAGGAAGGTGGAGGTTATGGAAGGAAAGAAAAGGGGAGGGGAGGAAAGGACTTGGAGACAAGATCTTCCTTTTGTCTAAGAGTTTGATAATCCTCCAAGTTTGGGGAAATAAAAATTAGAGAGTTTGAAGGATTTTAGAGGACTTTAAAATTCTCTCAAACACCTCCCCTCCCTTCCAATATAACTCCCAAACACATTTACACTCTTCAAAATCTATCATTCCCCTCCAAACCCAAACTCGCAAACACACTCTTAATGATCCCAGACAATGTGTAAAATAGACACCATAAGATCCCTAGATGAAAAAAAAATTAATGGTGTTAATGATAATATCAATTTTAGGCAAAGTGATCCCTAACAATTTCATTATTAACTACACTATTTTTGGCCTAAGAAAACCCCTAGAAAAGTGTTGCCTAAAGTAATCAAAGACAATGGTTTTGGACCAAACACAATGCTTTTTTTTGTTGGCATATAAATGGGTGGCCTTTGATAAAAAATTGTTGCCTTAAGTGACAATAGGCAACACTTTTGAGTCGTTGTCTAAGAAAACTGTTGTCTAAAGTGACAATAAGTAACACTTTAAGTAACGGTTTCCCAAACCGTTGCCTTAATTGTTGCCTATAGTCACTTTAGGCAACGATTTTCTTAGATAACAACTCAAAAGTGTTGCCTATTGTCACTTCAAGGGTTTTTGATCAAAGTCAACCCCTTTATAGGTCATCCCCCAAAAAAAAACTATTAGTTGTCTTTGGTCACTTTAGGCAACACTTTTCTAGGCGTTGTCTTAGGCCAAAAATTATGTAGTTATAGGAAAAATTAGTCTCTATTTTTTTTTTAAATTATTTTATCCTTTATCATCTTCAATAATATATTCAAATCTAAACATTCTTAAATCAAATATACATCTCCTATTGTAATATTGTCACTTACTTTTTAATACATTTATATATTTCTAAAAAGTCCTTTATTAATAAAGTATTATATTTTTAATTATTTAAATCTTTGTATTTTAAATCACATACATTTAAATCTAGATCGACTATGCACTAAAAAAATTTAAAATTTTGTTAGCATAGTCGATCTAGATCGACTATAGTTAAAAAAATTCAAAATTTTGCAATCTATAGTCGAATATTTATATCGTCTTGACATCATCGATCACATTGCTGCATGTATCGAAAATAAGGTAATACATTCCTTTATAATGAAATTATAAATTTAGTTATAGTTAGAATAAATTAAGATGTAGTTAAAAATAGATTTAGGTGGTTAGGTACATTAGTTGTATAGTTAGAATTAATTTTAGGTGGTTAGATACTTTTTAGAGTAGGTTAATTTTAGGTATATAATTAGATTATATATATCACTTAGATTAATGTAAGATTAATTTTTAAATTAAGTTTTTGGTAATAACATGAAGTCTTAAAATCAAAATTTAGAATTAGAAATTTTTTTTATAAAATGTAATTAGTAAGAAAAAAAAAGTAATCTAATTACTTAGACTATTAAAATTCAATTTGTATAATTTAGTGAATTATTTTATAAATTAATTAAATGCATGAATAATTATAAACTTGTTATTTATTTTTAAGATGCCCTCTATATTTTAATGTGTGCAATTTAGATCCTCATTTTAATTGCATATATTGAGTAATTATGTCATCATTTTATGTCCGTGTAGCATTACTGCCAAACTAGCGTCCCATATATTTTAATTTTGTTATGCCAAAAGTGTCTTTTTTGTTAGGCAAGTTATTTTTTCTTTTTTCGGTAAATTGTTAGGGAAGTTACATTGTCGTTAAGTTACGTTTTTAGGAAAAGCTAGTTAATCTAAGAAAGCTAGCTAGGTTGCTGAAAATATGAAAATCTAAGGATGGACCCTTATTTTTGGGTCATCATTGATTGGGCATTTAACAACTATTAGAAAACATGGCAAATTGACAAATAGTGTTGTTAACGATGGTCAATGTTTTACTAATATATTAGGAGTAATATTACGGGTAAAACATAAAATCAGTCATCATTTGTCATTATATGTAATAATAATATTTTTTAAAAAAAATTATTAATCTAACTTTTAATATTATACATTAATCCAACATTCAATTAATAATTTAAAATATTTTATTATTGTATATGATATTACTGATTTTATTATGTACAAAAAACAATTCTCATATATTATTAGCAATCGTGTAACAGAGTTAAGAATAACAAGTTTATAAGTATTCTGCATTTAATGAATTTATAAAATAATTCACTAAATTATATAAATTGAATTTTGATAATCTAAGTAATTAGATTACCATTTTTTTTCTTACTAATTACATGTTATAAAAAAAATTTCCAATTCTAAATTTTGATTTTAAGACTTCATGTTATTACCAAAAAAATTAATTTATAAATTAATCTTACATTAATCTAAGTGATATATATAATCTAATTATATACCTAAAATTAACTTACTCTAAAAAGTACCTGACCACCTAAAATTAATTCTAACTATACAACTAATGTACCTAACCACCTAAATCTATTTTTAACTACATCTTAATTTATTCTAACTATAACTAAATTTATAATTTCATTATAAATGAATGTATTGCCTTATTTTAGATACATGCAACAATGTGAACGAAGATGTCAAGACGATATAAATATTCGACTATAGACTGCAAAATTTTTAATTTTTTTAACTATAGTCGATCTAGATAGACTATGCTAACAAAATTTTAAATTTTTTTAGTGCATAGTCGATCTAGATCGACTTTAATACTAAAAAATGCACTACCTATTTACCTAACTAATTCATTCTACAACTACCTAAATCTATAACTAATTATTTTGTTTTACCTATTTATGTAAAAAAACCTAATAATGATGAAATAAATCTATCATCCTATAAGTGTTATAATATTTTGAATGCAAAGTAATACCCTTTTTTTTTTTTACACAAGTAAAGTAAGAAGTGCATGCTACCTCGCTCAAATTTCTAGAGTTTTTTTTTAATAAATCTTAATATCAATATTTTTTTATTTTTCCAATTTTTCACATATAAAATTATCCTAAATATTTTTCTATTATTGTTTATTATTACTTAATTTTTATTCACTTTGAATTATGACGTACATTTTGATTCATGATGCACATTTTCAGTTCAAGAGAGAAAGAAATTTTACAATACTATTTTGAAGATAAACACGAGGTATATATTCATTTTTTTTACTCTATTAGTTATAATTTTAACAAAACTATCACCAAACATAATTCATTTTTTAGATTCATCGAGTGAAAATATAATGTACGCCATGGATCCAAGAATTAAGGAATAAATAATAGTTGATAAACATTTAAGTTTTAAGTTCCTATAGTAGTTCCATCAAATTTTCAATTTAGTTTCTATACTTTAAAAATTTATAATTGGGTCCCTACTCTTTTAAACAATTTTTATTTAGGTCCCTGATACTTATTTTTATCATTTAGCCACATTTTAGAAGTGTGATTCAAGATAAAAGGAAAAAAATATTACTACAATTTAATTATATGGTATTTATATTATAATTTGATAATTTGATTTTATTTCATATTATATTTTTTAAAATTTGTTTTTTATTGAATTAATTTTATCTCTCTTTTTTTATTTAAATTTGTTTAATTCATTTTAGAAAAATAGAAACAAACAAAACATAAAAAATTTATAAATAAAATTTAGTGAAATTAAATATAACATAAAATTAAATGAAAAAGAAAACAAGCTGAAAATTAAAAATGACTTAGAATAAAAATTATAAATGAAAAAGAAAATTAATAAGAATTTAAAAGATAGATAATTTAAAATATTTTATTTATATTTAATTTCATTCTAATTATTTTTATGTTTTTATATTTTATTTATTTTAATTTACTTGTCATAATATATAAATAGAAAAAATTAAAAAATTATTGATATATTCCCGAGTACATGATTCTCATATTTACCGTTTTCAGAAATCATTTTGCCAAGAATAATAAAGTTTTAATTCACAAATCAAATGGCCCTTAATAGTATTAATGTTCACTCCCCCAAAGGTAAAACATTCACATATCACATCAATTAGATCACCTAATTAACAATTGCTTTTCTCCCAATTAATAATTTTTTAAACCAAAACACCACCTAACTGTATTAATAGGGATGAATTATGTATAAAGCTTTGGGGGCTTATGGTCCACTAGATTTTTAATTTTTTATTTAAAATATATATAAATGTATATATTTTTCTTCAATGGTATTATTAATTTTTTTTACTATAAAAAATTCAAAAAACATCATCTTATATTTATATATATTAGTGATATAATATTTTTGTCCCTATTATTAAAATTTTCTGAATTTGTTACTGCTTCTCCACAAAATAAAACATTCACATATCACATCAATTAGGCCTCCTCATAAAAATTGAATAGATGAACACTTATATTAAAAAAAAAAATGAAGGTAGAATATCTAGTCTTTCTTCTCTCTTCTCTTAAAAATCGCATATATCTAATGACATATACTATCTCCATTATCTCTAAGTGTCTATTTAATAGAATATTTCATTCTTTTACTATTATTTGTCCTTTTAAATTTTTAGACAATATTAATATTTTTTTTTCTTTAACACATCTGTAAAGAGAGAACTAGTTGATAAATTAAAAATATAAGTGAGAATATTAATAATAATAATTAATATTATTATAAGGAATTAATTTTAGTTTATAAGATTTTACACACACATTCAATTACATATTAATACATCAATCATGATAGTTGACTCAAATATCCACTACTTAAAAAGTTATACAAATAAAAGATATATTTTTTTATTAAAATAGAAGGATATTTTAATTTGGTAAAACTCAATAATAATAAAAAAGATTTATGTATAACTAAAATACATCAATCAAGTCATTTTCTTTATATTTATATGTAGGGACAAGAATGATGTCCTAAATGTATTAATTTAAGACACAGTTATATTTACGAAAAACACATGTCACACTCTTTATAAAATACATTTCTTATTTAATAAAGAGCACACATAAAACATATACAATTAATATATAATATTATTTATGTAAAGCACACATCACACTTACATAAATATACACAAACAGTAAATATACGATGGATGGTTTGATTGATGTATTTTTTGTTGTACATTAGTTTTATTGTAAAAATAAATATATTAGTGGAAGTGATAATAGAGTAGTCACACTAAAATAATAAAATGTAAAATGCAAAATAAATATATTGGTTGATATAGCAGTTGGATGGTTAATGCTTCTAAATGCTCTTAAAACTATTCCGGGACGGATTTGCAAGGTTGTGGAGTTTGTGCCCACTAAATCTTTTAAATTTCTTTGAAAGTACACATCTATTAATTAATATAAAAATTTAGAGGAATAAATTGGAAAGTTTTGCCAAGTGTCAGAATTGTTCTTTTTAATTAAAAAAGTAATTTCTAATTGAGGAAAGATATAATTAAGGATTATTTAGTGGAGAATATTTAAATGAACATTGGGACTATAAATACATTTAATTGGATAATGTATTTTTCATAATATTTTTATAAAATTAATTTATTATATTTTACTTGAACTAAAAATTTATATTAAATAATATTGGTAAGCTAGCCAAGATGCATAATATGTGTTTAAAGAAAAAAATCTAATGAGACAAGAAGTTAAAAGAAACTATGACAAAATATAAAACAAATCATGCACGTAAATGTAATGGAAATTCGTACGATAGAAAAGTTAATTTTAGTTATTACAAAGTGCATATTAGACAATAGTTATAATGAATTTTGAGTAATGAAAAAATTTTAGATGACATTATTTCTTTAACTACTCAATTAAAATAAGTATTTCAATAACATTTACAAAATCAATTCAAAATAAATTATTTCTAAATTTTAATTGACCAATATATTTTTAATTATTTTTAGAATTATAAGTAAATTAATAAATATATTTTATAGGTAAAATTATTGCTGAGAAATTAAATTCATTAACATGAAAAACTCCATAATATTTGATATATAATAGATTTTGATATTTTAATTAGCTAAAATAGGAAATCACGATCTAATTGAACAAGTTTTTGGATTTAGAGTATATAAAAGTAGTAGAAAAAATTTAAAAGTTAACATGAAAATTGGAAAATAATAATTATTGTAATAACTAAATTTATATTTAAAATCACATTAAGAATTATTTTATTTAATCAATTCTTAAAATAACTCAAACTAAATATTATTGTTATAGTTCTTTTTTCATGAAATGCATTGATGTTATGAATTATTTCTTGATGATATTTTGCAAGACTAAACAAGTATACAAAATTATTGTATAAATTTTATATAAAATTAAATTAACAACAACAGTAATTTATTTGATATCAAAAAATGCAATTTAAAAATTGAACATACATATTCTTATTTCTATACAATATAATAAAATGAAGAACAAGAAGAAATATATATAAATATTTTTATTGTTAATATATATAATTATATTTTTATAAGAGATTTTTTTTGTGCATTACATGGGTTTAAAATACTAGTATATGCATATATATGACCTTTATTATATTATTAAATTTAATTCTTACATTATAAAAATTTTAAGCAACATAATACTATATTTATATATATAAGTAAAGTGATATATATTTATCTTTAACTTAAGTTTTCTGGATCATCACTGATACTATTTATAATTTGAAAATTTTTTTTGGTCCTATACTACATTTAATATGTGATTCAGGAACATTAATATACATATTTCGATTTATCTATATACAATATATAAAAAGAGGATTGAAAAAAACAACTACCCTTTTGGTGTTCATATTTATGTGGGTAGTTATTTTTTTTAATTCGAAAATTAAAATTAAAATATTACAAAAATAAAATAAATGTAAAATATAATCACCTCTATTTTCATATTATTTCTTTTAATATTTATTTATTTTTCTATATTATACAAAAAATTAAAAAATAAATAAATAATATGACTCAAAAAAAATACAGCTTAACGGACACGAAGTGCCAACAAGACGCTAGTATTATATAAAACATATAAAAAATAAAAAGTATGTGATTGTAAATGTTTCTGAACTACCTATTAAATGTAATAACCCATTATCATCCAAAAATTTCTCTTATAATTTAGGGAATAGTCACTACATGTTAGTAGGAGTAGCAAGTAATTCATATAAATTTCTCTTATAAATTTCTCTTAAATGTAATAAGATATAAAGATTGAATTATTAGAATCATTTCTTTTTATATCGTGCATCGCACGAGTCAAAATACTAATAATTCAATAAATACAAACGTTAGGAGGAGTAGCAAGTAGCAAAAGTTACTTTTCATTTAAATTTAGTTATGAAAATAAGAGTTTAATTTTAATACGTTAACGACAGTGCATAAATATTTTATAATATCATTCCATCAGAATTCTTTATTTGTATAATTTTTTAAATATTGAAGGTTGAATCAACAATTATAACCGCTGATGTAAAAAAAAAATTATAGAGTTGGCTAATGTAAAAACTAAATATAATCCTTAAAATAATTATGTTAGAATTAATCAAATTAATAATGATATAAAATTATCATAAAAATTAATAATGCTCTCCACAGAAAGGCATTTTGAAAAAAAAAAATAGTAATAACCAAAATGAGAGTGTCAATTAAATTTTCACTAATCACTAACATGGCAAAGTTTTCAATTATATTCCACACATCGCTTTCAAGTTTTGATTTGTTATCTCTATATAAAGGAATAATCTTTGGTTCACTTAGCACAACAAGAAATCCACGTAAAAAGAACAATATTTTCCAAGTGTTGAGTTTCCTTTTTTGGTTTACCTCATTTTCTAACAAAAATGACTACTCGTCGTTCTGAAAATTTTAAAAAGTCAATTTGGGATTATGATTATATCATATTGCTGAATAGTGAATTCAAGGTAGGTATGGTTTTATTTTGTTATACACTATAGACAATATACTATGCGATTGAGAAAATTTTTATGTATGTACCAAAACATTCACCTTATTCACTCTTTAGTGGGATAAGGTTAGATTAGTGGATGGTGTGTCCAACTACCTATTTTCATATAGGTGTACATGGAGTTTTGTATTGCATTATAAATTGCATAACTTCTTCATAATTAATGCAGGATGAATCATACATAGATAAAAGTAGAATATTAAAGGAAGAAGTAAGAAAGATGCTTGGCAAAGTGGTGAATTATCTTGATCAACTTGAAATGATTGATGTCTTACAAAGGCTTGGAGTGGCTTATCATTTTGATGAGGATATAAGCAACATAT
This sequence comes from Aeschynomene evenia, assembly GCA_013621005.1. NCBI lineage: Eukaryota > Viridiplantae > Streptophyta > Magnoliopsida > Fabales > Fabaceae > Aeschynomene > Aeschynomene evenia. The sequence goes on from CM024272.1 coordinate 10,563,558, forward strand.
TGAACAGTATTTTCAACATGGAGAAAATAAAGAAGAAGAATAAAGACTTATATACCACATCACTTGAGTTCAGAATCTTAAGACAACATGGATATGATGTTTCTTCAGGTTTCCTAATCTAACAAATTCATACTTATTGAATAATCTATAATGCTAGTCGTACACGTCAAACTAGTATTCAATGTGTGCTATACCTAACATGGAATATGTACTATATGTATAACACACATATGTATAGCACACATTTCATGTTATGTATAACACACATTGAATACTAGTTGGATGTATTTATATATGTTGTACCACTAGTGATTGAATAATTAATACTTTAAATTTCACTTACATTGTTACACATACAATGGAGTAGTGAATAATACTCTCATATGTAAACTATACATAGGAGGAACATCTTTTCACTCACACCCTTATGGAGAGTTTTCACGTATTTACTGGATTAGGTTTTATAAAATATTGGTAATATAAAATTTAATGTTATCAATTTTTAAATTATTTATATATACATATAAATTTTGTGTTGCAATTAGAGGATTATATATTCCTAATTATGGATTATGTATTGTATTAGTGGATTATGTTTTATATATGGTTTATGTGTGTCGTTAATGGATTAAGTGTTATAGCATAATTATGTGTTATATTAGTGAATTAGGTGATATATATAAATTCTATGTTATATTAGTGGATTAGGTAAATTACATGGATTATGTGCTAGCTAGTGGATTAAATTTTGTATTTGATTAATGTGTTATATATAAGTGAATTAGTCTTAATGTATGATTTATGATCTGCATTAGTAGAGTAGGTGTTATATGCAAACTATATATGTGTTATATATTGGCATGTCTTACAATAGTGTATTAGATGATATTTTTTGAATGTGTGTTGCATTAGGGAATTTAATAATATATGGATTTTATATTATTATTTTAGTGGATTAGATTTTGATGAGATATACATTTATATTTTGAGATTCTAGATATTGTATAAAGAATTCATGTTGTAGGTACATTTATAACTTATCATACATTTGTACTATTGTATATTATGGTATATCTAATATTCTTTTTTATCAGTTTTACTTAGGAGATTTTTTAATAAGGTCGGATCTAATTGGATGTAGTTGTAATTCTACTATAAATTTATTTTCTTTTCTGCAATACTCATGCACTATTTATAAAAACAAAAGAACAGTGTTTGGTATTTTCAAGTAATATAATAAAATGTAAAATTATATTTAAATATATGATAAATTATTTAATTTTATTATTTTTATTTTATTTATTATTTACTCAAAATTAGAATGTTTAAAATAAATAACAATATTATAAAATATAAAATATAATATCTCAGTTATATACCAAATGATAGAAAGTAAAAAATTTTATCATCACTTCTTCATAACAAACAAATTTCCAATTAATACCCATAACTATTGTTAATGAGAATGCTATAGGCTTTTAATTAATTTTTTTTTATTGTTGTTTTAGATGTATTTGATTACTTTGTTGATGAAAAGGGTAATTTCAAGGAGCAAGAGTCAAACATCCAGAATATTTTATCATTGTATGAAGCCTCATTTTATTCAGAAGAAGATGAGAAAATATTGGATGATGCAAAAGATTTTACCTTAAACTTGCTTAAGAATTATGTGAACAATAATAATGATAGTGATAGCTACATGTGTCTCTTAATAAATCATGCTTTGGAGTTTCCATTGCATTTGAGAGCGCCTAAATTGGAGAGTCACTGGTTCATCGATGCATATGAGAAAAGTCACAATTTCAATCCTACATTACTTCAGTTTGCTAAATTGGATTTTAACATGCTTCAAGCCATTTACCAAGAAGAACTGAAGAATATAATAAGGTAATTGAAAGGTATTATTATTATTTATTATTATTATTATTATCATTATTATTGTTAGAAATCATGATGAAAAATAGAAATACAAAGAAAAAATATTAGATTGAATAAAAGATAAATAATGGTATTTCTTAGATGTTTATGTACAAAGGACTAATGTATATTTATAGGCTAATAAGATAAATAAGAATAAAATCAAAACGTAATGATAATATTAAACTAATATCTACCTAAATCAATATAAATCAATCCATATTATTATTCTAAATCCATATAAAATAAATATAAGATATTATTTTATTCTAACCATTATTATTATTATTATTATTATTATTATTATTATTATTATTATTAGTTCCTTATGTTTTACTTAAGTCAAACATAAATAATTATATTCAAGTTTTTCTCAACATACTATCACAAAATTGATTATTGATATTTATCCTTACGAGTTTAAATTGATATTTTTAAGATTTAATTATATTGCAGGCAGTCTCTATAGTTTTATAAATTTTTTAATTTAATTCATATAGTTTAAACATATGCAATTGTCACGACCCAACTCGGATCGTGACCGGCACATGGGACACCGAGTCCCATGTCAGCCTTAACCTGTAATCCACACGACAATCCAGCTAAACAACAACAACCACAATTACAATAACATACACACATACATAAGATCCATACATATAATCTGTTCATAACATACAGCTTAATCCATAAACCATCATAAACAATCCCTACATCTAAATATATATATGTCATACATGTCATCATACAGAACCATGAGAAAGCCTAACACATCCACACAACAACAACAAGTCTTACATAGACTTATACAACGTTCATCCTCTACCCTAGTCCAAGGAATCCTGTCTGTAACATAAGGAGCATACAGTAGATATAAACTACATAATGCCTCTAACACATGAGGCTCACCAAATCTAAGAACCCGGAGGAACGGATAAACTCGTCCCTTGATCTGCACCTTGATCTGAAAACAAGTTGTATGAATGGGTGAGTCATACGCTCAATGAATAAACAGGTTATAAGCAGTGTATGAAGCATATAACAGTACAATGCAGTTACAACATAAACCAATAACATATATGTATCAATTCCATCGTTCTTATATAGTCTCTTTATCTTGGTAGCTTTTAACCTATGAACACCTGGAGCGCGGCCCAGACTCATGTTCATAGGCAGTATGGATATCCCGCGAGCTATGCCCCTCATCAGACACCATACTGAGAAACTGTCACGACCCAACTTGGATCGTGACCGACACAAGGGACCCATAGTCCCAAGTCAGCCTTAACCTGTAATCCACACGACAATCCAGCTAAACAACAACAACCACAACTACAATAACATACACATATACATAAAATCCATACATATAGTCTGGTCATATCATTCAGCTTAATCCATAACCCATCATACACAATCCCTACATCTAAACATATATGTCATACATGTCCATAAATAAGCCTAACAACATCAACACAACAACAATAAGTCTTACATAGACTTATACAACATTCATCCACTACCCTAGTCCAAGGAAATCCTGTCTGTAACATAAGGAGCATACACTAGCTAGGAAATACATAATGCCTCTAACACATGAGGCTCACCGAATCTAAGATCCCGGAGGAACGGATGAAATCGTCCCTTGATCTGCACCCTGATCTGAAAACATATTGTATGAATGGGTGAGTCATACGTTCAGTGAATAAACATGTTATAAGCAGTGTATGTAGGATACAACAGTACAAAACAGTTATAACATAAACCAAGTATATATATATGCCAATTTCGTCGTTCTTATACAGTCTCTTTATCTTGGTAGCTTTTAACCTATGAACACCTGGAGCACAGCCCCTACTCATGTTCATAGGTAGTATGGATGTCCCGCGAGCTATGCCCCTCATCAGACACCATACTGGGAAACCCCGCGAGCTATGCCCCTCATCAGGTTTCCCATTTACGACCCCGCGAGCTATGCCCCTCCTCAGGTCGTTTTATCATCTCTTAATTCATTCAACTTTTATCTTATTTAGCACTGTTAGTGGCACATATCATTCATAATCACTCATTCATAATCACAGCCTAATCAATTCATCATCATCATTACAACAGTTCAATATCTAGTTTGGGGTTGTGGTGAACAAATGGATTTGAATACATAACTTAAAAGTATAAGAATTTGAAGTTAAAGTCTTAAAAATAGAGTTTTTGTACTGATGTAATCGATTACAGGCCTCTGTAATCGATTACCAGCTTCAAATTTCGTTCTGAAGAAAATTTTTACGAAAATTGGCTGTCTGTAATCGATTACTAACCCGTGGTAATCGATTACCAATTCGCTGTAATCGATTACAGCCTGGGTCAGAGACGAAATTCTGCAGAAAACTTCGCGAAAATTATCTCCAAATCCACATTTTCACCACAACCCATCCAAATCAAACACAACCAACATACAATATCAATTATATACCAACCAATCTCAGTCCCTATCCACTATCATAACAAGAAATTCACATATTCAATCAAAATCATACATAAACTACAAATAACCCATTACTCACAAATTACTCCAATGAGCTCCAAGACACCACCCGGAGCTAGGATGAGTTCCCCGGAGCTTCCCTAGTTGGTTGAGACCTAGAGAACACATCATAAACCTCAATCTCTCAACAAAATCAAAAACCCCAATCTTGAGCCCTAAAACCCCAAATCCGAAAATTAGAGAAAATAGACATCAATGGAGAAAAAGAAATACTCTACACTTACCCTCAACATACTAGATGAGCAATGCTAACTTGATCTTTGACGATTAATGGGGTTTGGGTTTGGACTAGAGAAGAAAGAAAGGGATGAGGAAGAAGAAGAAGAGAGAAAATGAGAGGGAGAGAGAAAGTGACGGGAATGAGGGGGAGGAAGAAGGGAAAGGAAAAGAAAAAGAGGGAAAGGTGGGGCCCACGTGGTCCTATCTCCCCGGGTGTACCGTGATCTCTTACTCAAACAAACTCAGACTACCCAAGGTATTACAGAAACCCCGCGAGCTATGCCCCTCATCAGGTTTCCCATTTACGACTCCGCGAGCTATGCCCCTCCTCAGGTCGTTTTACTATCTCTTAATTCATTCAATTTTTATCTTATTTAGCGTTGTTAGTGGCACATATCATTCATAATCACAACATAAGTAATTCATCATCATCATCACAACATTTCAGTATCGAGTTTGGGGTAGTAGTGAACGAATGAATTTGAATACATAACTTAAAAGTATAAGGATTTGAAGTTAGTCTTAAAAATAGAGTTTTTGTACTGATGTAATCGATTACAGACCTCTGTAATCGATTACCAGCTTCAAATTTCGTTCTGAAGAAAATTTTTGCGAAAATAGGCAGTCTGTAATCGATTACAAACCTGTGGTAATCGATTACAGTAATCGATTACCAAATCGCTGTAATCGATTACAGCCTGGGTCAGAGACGAAATTCTGTAGAAAACTTCGCGAAAATCATCTCTAAATCCACATTTTCACCACAACCCATCCAAATCAAACACAACCAACATGCAATATCAATCATATATCAACCAATCTCAGTCCCTATCAACTATCATAACAAGAAATTCACAGATTCAATCAAAATCATACATAAACCACAAATAACCCATTACTCACAAATTACTCCAGTGAGCTCCAAGACACCACCCGGAGCTAGGATGAGGTACCCGGAGCTTCCCTAGTTGGTTGAGACCCTAGAGAACACATCACAAACCTCAATCTCACAACAAAATAAAAAAAATCCCAAATATAAACCCTAAACCCCCAAAACCGAGATTGGAGAAAAATAGACATCAATGGAGAAAAAGAAATACTCTACACTTACCCACAATATACTAGATGAGCAATGCTAGCTTGATCTTTGATGATTAATGGGGTTTGGGTTTTGGATTTAGAGAAGAAAGAAAAGGGATGAGGAAGAAGAAGAAGAAGAGAGGAAATGAGAGGGAGAGAGAGTGACGGGAATGAGGGGGAAAGGAAGGAAGAAAAGAGGAAAAAAGGGTGGGGAGGTGGGGCCCACGTGGTCCTATCTCCCCGGGTGTACCGTGATCTCTTACTCAAACAAACTCAGACTACCCAAGGTATTACAGCAATTGAGTCCGTATAATCTATATAATATTGTAAAAGACATACATGTTATGGTTGATTATCAATTTGCCCATTAATTGAGTCTCTATAAATGTGACACGTATGCAATTTTAGGTATCCTTTATTTTTATTCTTTCAACATATTTACAAATCTTTAATGTATCTTTTAAATATTAATATCAAATATGAATCTTTTATTTTATTTAGAATAATTGATTTTATGCATAAAATATTTGAAACTGATAATATTTGATTTGGAAATGTCTATTCACATTTCATAATATAAATTTGGAAAATCTTATTTCGAAATATATATGATAAAATCTTCTTTATATAAATTTTCTATTTACATTCACATTATAAAAAATCTTCTTTCGGATTCTTTTCTTTGTTTATAGCATTTGATGTTAAATTATGGTCAAATCATCTATATCTATACATATATCTATATATCTTTCCACCTTCTCAACCCTTTCAACTTCATTTTTTTTTTTATTTTCCTCTCTTATTTTGCCATCTCTATTTCTTGCTCTTTTTTTTTCTTTCTTATTTCATTTTTTTCATCTACCTTCTTAGTCATCCTTCATTTTTTTTTCTATTTTTTAATTTATTTTTAATTCTTCTTCTTTCATTTTCTATTCTTCATCTTTCTTCTATATTTTTTTATTGTTTCATTCTTCTCCTCATTTTCTATTCTTCATAATTTAATATTTGACATGATTGATTAACTGTCTCACGGGAAATGTAAAACATAAATAATGAACATGTTTTTTTAAAAGAGAATAATTACGAATTATTAGTAATTATTAATGTTTGATAATTAGTGATATTTGAATATTTTACCTGTAATTTAATGAATTTTAGTGATTGATAATTAGTGAATATTTTAGAGAATTTTACTTATTGATATTACATATTTTTAATATTTTTTGTTAATTAGGAATAATTATGAACATGAATTAGTAATTTTTAATATTTTTATTGATTGTTGGACGGGAATAGATATGAATAATTAGTAATTATTAATGATTGATAATTATTAGTTTTGAAATATTTTCTATGATTTTGGTAGTTTTTAGTGATTGATAATCTGTAAATTATGATTATTTTTTGTTGATTGTTGAAAGAGAATAATTATAAATATTTTATGAATACAAATTTGATATTGAAAAAGATGAAAACTAATTATGTGATTGAATAATTTTATTTGCATCCACTAATATAATAATAATTTCATTATGTATTTTTATTGTTATACTTACAAAATAAATTTATGAATAACATATTTTCATTTAACTTCATTTTATACAAATATTTTTTTCATTAATTATTTAATATCTTAAACGTAAAATTTGATATAATCTCCGTGCATCGCACGGGTACAAGACTAGTTTATAATATATATTTGACTCTATCTTATGCATATGTTTTTGACTCCTATATCAACTATTTGAAAAATTATAGAAATAAAAATAATAAAATTTTATGTTAAAAGAATTTTACTCTTTGATGAGTGATCGAGTGTAATGTTTCGGTAATATCTCTCATTTTATAATTATAGATCAAATTAATCTATCTCTCCTTTTTAAATTAATAAATTGATCTTTTTTTATTAAAGTTTTTCTCTCATTTTATTTTGGTCCTTGTAAAAGTGACCAAAACAACATTTCAACCTTTAATGAACTACCACCAAAACAAGCCCACATTTACTCGTTCTATTGACACAATCAATTGAGAGTAATTCTACTTTAACATCAATAATCATATATATATATATATATATATATATATATATATATATATATATATAAGGACTAGCATAATTCATGGCTAATTTGGATTCTTTAACCAATAATGATTATCGTACAACACAAATAAGTCCAACAAATATTCAACATGTGTTATACATGATATGAAATGTATGCTATTTATATAGCACACGTACGTATAGCTAGCACACATCACATATCATATATAGCATACGTTGAATACTTGTTGGACGTATTTATATTGTACAACAAATATTATTTTTCTTTAACCATTCGCTCTCTTATATTGTTATCTATGCCAAGTAGTGCATCACAATAAACCAATAGTCAAACCAAGATGTACAAAAATCAACTAAAAACCAATACTCAGTATCCACCCAAGAGCATATATAATATAGCAAATACACCAACAACCAAAATATTGTAACTTTAAAATTCTTGAATCATGATCAATGAGGAGAACAACAGTCTTATAAGTTATATCAAATTAAAGGTAATTTACAAGAATAATTAAAATTTATCAATGAAAACATCACTAATAAATATTTAATTTTGGCATTTGAATTATATCTTTTAACTTGCAAAAAAGCAAAAAGGGTATAATGGTACTTTTGAATTAATTTTATTTCATTATTTTAAGATGGTGGAAAGGAAATCACTTTGTAGAAAAGCTGGGATTTACTAGAAATAGAGTTGTGGAAGACTACTTCTGGAACATGGGGTCAAATTATTTTCCAGACTGTGGTTACTTTAGAATTACTCTTACAAAGGTCGTTATCATTGATAACATAATCGATGATATGTATGATGTGCACGGTACTTTGGAAGAACTAAGGTTGTTCACAGAAGTGATTGACAAGTAAGCATTAATATAACTCCAACATAACATATTTTTGGTTTTGTCTTATTGAAAATTTTAATACCATTAATTAATGGGAAATACTTGAGACACAACAAAAATTCAGCAAAACAATTAATATATTGTGCACAACATATATAATATAAAATGCATAAAATATATTACATGTAATGCACAATATATATCACTTATTATGCACAACATATATCACATTTTGTAGCATCATCTTTCTTTACAACATGTAATATATATTGTGTAAAACATGTGATATATGACCATTGACGGACCCAAAGGGGGAGTAGGGTCCTTGGCCCCCTTAGCTGGGAAGTTCTATATATTTAATAAGCTTGGGCATTACATTATTTTGTACTTGGTGCACAATGAAAAACTAGTCAAAACAGTCAATAAATAATGCATAACCGTAATATACACACAACATATATTATATATTATACACAACATATATAACACGTTATGCACAATATATATCACATGTGGTAACATCATTTTTCTTTAAACATGTGATATATGTTATGCACAATATGTGATATATTATGTACCACATGTAATATTTGTTGTGCACATTATATAATATATGTTCTGCATACTATATTAGCTATTTTGATCATTTTTTCATTGTACATATATCAATGCTCTTTTATAAATTATAGCATTTAGAAGTTCTTCCATGTCCCTTTTCTTTATATTGTTATTTTTAAAAATAGATTGATATTAAAAAATATTTGAAATCATTTGGAATTTAAACAAGCACAAATTATTAATATATTTAGTCTTTAAATTATTAAGTCAAATATATTGTATTTATTTAATCCATTAATTTATTTTGAAAGCATGTAATATAATTATGGTAATAATATTTTTTATTATATTTTCATAATAATAATTGGAGAATAAAAAATAGTCTTTTATGGTTGAAAAATTTTAAAAAATTATATAAATTTAAAGAATATTTTATTTAATTTTAAAGAAAATTTAATATATAAATTTTTTATATTTGTAAAATATATATTTAACGATTCATTTAATTAAATTTTGGTCCCCTTTACCCATTTTCTGGATCCGTCCCTGTATATGACGTGCACAACATCTAATATTCGTTGTGTAATTTATGTTATATATGTCGTGCACAATATGTTGGCTGTTTTGGCTAGTTTTTTATTATGCCTCAAGTAATGCTCTTAATTAAATCATTGTGCTTAATTATTTTATATTTTGTTCATGATTATTCTAGATGGGATCTGAATTATGGCATGAATCTTCTTCCCGACTACATGAAATTATGCTTCCTGGCACTCAATAACTTTGTTAATGATGTGGCTTATGAATTCCTTAAATATCATGATGGGTTTTACATTGCTCCATATCTTCAAAAAGCGGTACCCAATTATGTTTTTAAGTTCATAATTTAGTTTATTTTGAATGTGATGATTTGCAATTAAGGTATAAGAAGTGTGTGTTATCTTAACCCAGTAAAATTTCTTAGTTTCGAGTTATAATTTTTATTGTGCGAATTTTTTTTCTTGATCTTTGTTATGACAAATGTTCCATCTACCATTGGTGAAACGTGAATCCTACTCTAGTATGACTCACATATCATCTAGTGATAGATGAAGTATTTGGCGATAAAAAATTAAAAATAAAGGTACATATATTATTTCTCATATCCTAAACACTCAAAGACCATTGCAATAGGATCTTCACACTCCTTTATCTTCCATTTGTTCCTTTCACATCTTTTTCTCTATTTTCTCTCATAAATGATGATGAGATATCTACCTCTTTAAAGTGATAAAGTATAATTTCTCTTAATTTATTGAGCATGATCCACTACCTACTTTAGGAATAAGCTCAATTAATTTTTAATTTAATTGGTAAAATAAATTTTCAGTGGACAGATTTATGCAAGGCATACATGGTTGAGGTAGAATGGTACTATAGTGGTTATACACCAACTTTTGAGGAGTACATGGAGAATGGTTGGATTTCTATACCTGCACCTCTTATGTACACTCATGATTTCTTTACAATTTCGAACTCGTTTGAAAAAGAGAATCTAGCTTATGTAGCAGAAAATCCCAACATATTTCACTCTTCAGGAGTGATTTGTCGCCTTCTTAATGATCTTGTATCATCCAAGGTACAAAACAAAAAATTTTCTTTATGTATTTAGAATTTGTGTATTGCTAGTGTATAAAAAAAAAGTGAAAACACTCAGACATATTATACACATCATATTTTATATAATGTGCACACCATATATCACATGTTGCAAAGAAAAATAATATTGCAAAATGTAATATATGATGTGTACATTATATAATATATGGTGTGCACATGTTAAACATATTGATTGTTTTAGCTGGTTATTTATTGTACATCAATACTTTTTATTAGAATTTATTCAGTTTAATATTTATACATGGAGAGTATAAAATTAAAGTTTTATAATATATAATTAATATACATTCAAGAAATTGCCAAATTATCTCCATCTAACTATATCTATTATTATAATTCATCATCTTCTTGAATTTCCATATAGAGTAATGCTAGATGCACAATGAAAAACCAGTCAATGTAAACAATGGGCCTATTTGACTTTGGTTTGAGCCCAAACAATCATTGAAATTGTAATGGACAGAGTAATTATGGCTCAAAATCTCATTTATTGACCGGTTTGACTAGTTTTTTATTGTGCATCTAGCATCACTCTAACATATATTATTGGCTAACAGTTTGAAATTATGCATCTCATTTAAGTATATCTAAAGTAGAATTAATAACTCTTTTATTTCCATAGTGTTCTCAATAAATGCTTTCTAATTTGATTTCAGCGTGAGAAAGATAGTGGCGACGATCTTCCTAAAGCACTAGAATGCTACATGATTAACACTGGAGCTTCTGAAGCAGAGGCCAAAGAGCATTTGAAATCGATTACTTGTAAAATGTGGAAGAAGATAAACAAAGATATTCGTACCTTGCCTTTGTCTGCACATTTCAAACATATTATTTTAGGCCTTTTAAGAATGGTGTATTGCATGTACCAGCATACGGATGGACATACCGATCAAGATCCTCAAACCAAGACTCGCATTCAATCTTTACTCTTTGAACCCATTCCTTTGGAATGTTAGGGCGACCTTCATTGTTCGTGTTCGACTTCTTGTTTCCTACTAGCTAAGAAATAAAGTTGACTAAATACCCAAAATGGTCCTCCAGAAATACATCGCGGGACAAATTAGTCCCTCAGAATTTGAAAGTCTAATATTGGTCCTTCACATTTCAAAAAAGGGGACAAATTCGTCCTTCCGTACATGGTCGTACAATGGTTTCTTTGTTGTACGGACATGTACGGAAGGACGAATTTGTCTTTCTTTTTTAAATGTGAAGGATCAAATTGGACTTTCCAATTCTGAGGGACCAATTTGTCCCACAATGATATTTCTGAAGGACTAAAATGGGTATTTAGTCAATAAAGTTGTACGTTATTGTAGTGGGAAATGTGTGATGGTTTCCGTTTACTACATTGTCTCTCGGATATGCTTTGGCTTTGACTTATTGTACTTGTTTTACAGTACTACTAGTACTTTGTGCTCTTCTGTTGTATGGGGTTTAGCCTTTTCTCTTATTGAGAATAAAATAAAATTAGTTGTCTTGATTTTTATGGGTTGATTTGAATAAATTAATGGTTTAATTAATGAGAAATTATTTATTTACATGCATCATATAGTTTTAGCTCATTTTAAATTGGATCCCTAAACTTTAAATATTTAATCAGCTTCATATATATATCAACTTTTTGTTATTAAAAGTCAAACTAAATAGAATATTCTCATAATATTTTAAGAAAAAATTAGACTTAACTGAATATTTTAAAAATATTATATTAAATTTAACTTCTTGTATCACTTAATGGATTTAAGGGCTTGATTAAAAAAATTTAAAAGTATATAGACCCAACCCGCCGATATCAGATGATGATGATGATAGAGTATATATGCACATTTGTTTGGAATTATTAAACTATATTCACTAACTCGATATGAAACAAACAAGAATTTAATTAGAAGGAGAATTAAGAATTATAAGGCACAAATGAAACAAATATGAAACATAAGATTTCTCTTATTCGAAAGTAAAATTTACTAAACCATCAATGAAATGAGACATATGATGTTGCATACTCATAAATGGAAGAACAGTAAAGAACAGTAAGGAAAGGAAAATAATAAAGAATTGGCTAAATTGTGAACAAAGAGATTGATTAAGAAAGATTGCTGGAAATTGTGTATGAGATTATCAAGTATAACAAGAACAATCTCTTCCTTCTAGTCAAGGGAGAAAACTCCTAATGAACCAAGTTCATTTAACAAATATTTATTTCCTACCAACTACAAACTAAAGTCCCTTATTTATATCCCCTAATGTCCTAATGGGCTTAACAACTAACTAAATGGCCCAAAGACCTAAAGCCCAATCGTATTATATAACTACTCACTTGAACAAGTTAACAAACAGAATGAAAAACCAAACAGTTATTTTGAAATGAGCAGAGGATTATGTCAAGACGATCCTTTATATATTCCTATATCATTTTCTTTTATTTGTAGAAAGTTTATCCTATCTACTCCATAAAGGAGAACAAAACAATATGATCTAGGGGTTGAAGATAAACAATAGATGTTTGCTTATGTAGTGTTCAAAACTATATGTTTATTGTATACAATTTTTTAATGTGGAGTATATAATATTGTATGTTTGATGTATACAATTAGGGTCATCCCGATCCAAAATTTAGGTTTATTGTAAATTGAGACTAACATGCTTCTTTCGTTGTAAATTGTTGTTAAAAAATAAAATGGTTAATAAATTATCAGCACAAAACTTTTATGTGTGCAAGCTATTGACTATGGTGTGTGCAAAAAATTACCTTAGATGTGTGTAAAAAATAGTAAATTGGTGTACGCAAATTATTAGATATTAATGAAGTATGAATATTGAAGCATGTGTAAATGACTAAATTTGTTGCACCAGAGAAAATAACCTTGGAGAATGAAGTGAAAAAACACATCACACTAAAAGCGATTTGTTAAAATAATTAATTCAAAATAAAAAAATTGAAATTTAAAATGCAATGAAAATAAACAAGAAAGAAAAAGAAGATATTGAATATTAGAAATATGAATTCACATTCTAATAATAATTTGAAAAAATAAAATCTTATACAATTTGAGAAAAAATAATAATAATAATATCTTATGGAAAAATTTTTGCAGTTTTTGAAAGAAAAAAAATTGTAACAATTTTTTAAACTTAGTGGTATTGCGACCGTGAAATGAGAGAAAGAAGGAATGCTACTTAGTGGATTAAGTATGATGGATATATATCATGTAATAGTATAAAAATGATGTATTTGGAATATTTTTGTTATTGGAATAAACTATCGCGTCTCGAACAATATATCAAGGTTGTGTTTGTCACATGTGACTCCACGGACAAACACACTTGGACATTGAAAAATTTGGCTTGTGATCTATTTGGTAAGGGGCACAGTGTCTCTAGAGAGACACAGTGACTCCCCCAATTTTTATGTTTGTTCTGAAAGTAGGGTCAGTGGAGACATTACTCGGAGTCAAAAAATATTTATCTTACTACCATTATTGACCACCACTTGTATCCCCTCCTCCATCATGCACTGTCATCGGCTACCACCTCCAGCCACCTCCTTCGGCCAACGCCGCCATCAGCCACCACCACCGTCATCACTGGCCAGCCACCACCTGCCATTGATCACCACCATCGCCCGATTAGGAGTAATGTTTGTTGTCTACATAAAATATTTTATATCTTATACATTTATTTTCACCAAATATATAACAAAGACACTAACACAATATCTTAATCCCTGGTGTCACTGCCCAGTCCCAGTGGCACCAATGTCTGTCCTAGGATTACTGCTACCATACACAACCCAAGTATACATAAGTTTCCGAGGCTAATAATTTTGAAGGTATATACATTGGACACACTTGGTCCTTGGTTGAATCATCATTTAATATAGTTTTGTATATGTGTATAGAGTTTGTTGTTTTTGGGTTGTATTTGAGTCATTTCATGTCCACATGTTTTAACATTAGATATTAGCAAAAATACTATGAGATGAGCTGATATTCTAAAATGTGTACTTTATCACCTTTAGATTTCATAATAATTCCTACATATATTTATCCATAAAATCTAAAAATTATAAAACAAATATCTCATTAAGATGAATTTTAGATTTACACACAGCAATACAAAATTACTTATTTATAAATGGTTTAGAGTTCTCGGAATTTATATTTTGAGTTCTATAGATTTAAAGTACTTAAAAAGAATTCATCCAAATATAAAAGTTCTCATATGGTTAGAACGACTAAAAGGTATTGATACTAAATATTTCAGCATAAGTACCACACAAATGGACTAATTTTCTTTTCCCACCTCATGAATGTTCTAACGACTTGATGCCACATATATTACAAAATGATATAACTAAGATCGAAACATGAGATTCAGACACATTCATCTAAGTGTTTTTTTTTTTTATCTAACAAGAGATTGTACAAAAATTATTAAAATTGAAATGGACAATATATTTATAACACAATGGAATCAGGAAGGTCCTCTTACCAATTCCACAATACTTCTTCTGAAAGGAAATCCGGCCACACAAACCTATGAACAAGCTGGCACCTCACAAATCCCATCTCAGACAGTTCCTAATCCTAAGGGGAATGTGAGTGCTATCCATCTCATGACCGGAGCAGCTGGTGCCGACAACCCTGGACCAAAGTAGATTTGAAACGGTCGACCATCCAACTTAGAGACGTTAAAGCAAAGTGCTTCGTGGGAGACAACCCACCGGTTTTCTTTATTTATTTTTTCAATACTTTAATTTCTGTATTTTGATTTCCGTATTTTATTTTCCGTATTTTATTTTCGTATTTGCATCTTTAATTTTTGCATGCATTTAGGTTAATTAGGATAGTTTCATGCATTTGAGGATAATAGCAGTAAAAATACCTATTCTGCATCAGGAAGCCGCGCCCGGGCGCCACATACGCTCCCTAGCGCGCGCTTCGTTTAATGAAACACATCGTTTGGGTTACGCGCTCCAGCGCGCTCTAGCGCGCGAGGGTTTCTTCAAAAACCCTAAATCCCCAAATTGCAGACTCATTCGGCCACTCTTCTCCCTCACAGCCCTAGCGGAGCAGCCACAACCCCCTCTCCCCATTTCACCATTTTTCACACATTTGCTCATAAAATCCTCCATACATTTGTTCATCTTATCCTAGCATTGCATTCTATCAAGGTACATTGATCTAACAATCATTCTTTTCTCTACTTTTGATAGAAAAATCGATTTTGGTTGATTGAAAGATGATAAATGTGTTTTTTAGTTGTTTTGTGTGATTTTAATCGGTTAGTTTTGTATGATATATGCTTTAATCGAGTGTTGTGGTGAAAAATCATGAGTTGGAGCCGTTTCTGCACTGTTCGGCGTTGTTCTGTTATGTTTCCGGAACCCTCGTGCGCTCCGGCGCGCTGTACGCGCTCGGGCGCGAGGTGTTTCCATTCTGTTGCAGGTCGTGCGCTCCAGCGCGCCCTCTGCGTTCTAGCGCCGCCCTGCTGCAGAAAAATGGTCAAATTTGTTCTGTTTCCTGCTGCCTGATGTCTCTTGCTTTCGTTTCGCTGCTATGTTCCTTTTGTTTTATTTTGTATTTGCATTCAATAATGGCATGCCAAGAAAAAATAATAGCCAATATTTACTATGACTGTTTGGGAACTTAATTTTCCTGATTTGACCACTGCAGGAATGGCACCACGAACTAGAGGCGGCAAGGGGAAAAGAGTGTGCACCACCGAAGAGGATGATCACTCCTATGATCAGTCTCACGACCCAGCACGATTCCTGGATGTCACCGCCGAGCTGGCCTTCCACGCCACCATTCATAAGAGAAAACCCCTCTTTGAGTTGGGGTATCAGTTCCACGATGAGGGTCAAGGACGGCTCAACATGGTCATCGCAGAGATTGAGAGGCGGGGGTGGGCCCACTATCTTCTTAGTGCCCCCGTCAGGGAAAACATCACCTGGGTGCGGGAGTTCTACGCAAACTTCCATGATCGCACTGCCACTGAGGTGTTCCTCCGGGGAAAATTCCTTCCGGTCGACGTGGCAAGCATAGTCACTCTCATTCAGATCGCCCCGGAGCCCGACTATGCGTTCGGAGAGCCAGATGCCATTCAGACTATGGCCAACACAGACTTGGAGGTGATCAAGAACCGCCTCTGCCTTTCGGGTTGCAGCTGGACACTAGGGACCAGTATGCTCCCCCGTACACTGAAGAACTACACGCTCAACCTGGAGGCCAGAGCGTGGTCCCGCATCTACTTCAGCCACATCTATCCAGTCTCCCACATCTCTGACCTCACCACAGATCAAGCCCTCCATCTGTACTGTATTGTGGAGGGCCACTGGTGGACTTGCCCACTCGTCTGCAGCGCACCATGCATCAGGCTCACCACATTGAGGCCAACTGGTGCCTCCCTTTCCCTTCTCTGGTAACCTCCTTGGCTATCCAGTGTGGTGTGCTAGAGTACGCTGATGATGAGTGGCAAGGGCCACATACCACCCTCACCGCCGCCGGTCTCTCTACCAAGGATGCAGCAGCTCAGAATAAGAGCCAGCCAGCGGGGAATCCTCTAGATTCCATCACTGCTCAGTTGACCCAGATGGAGGTCAATATGAGGGAGTACTTTGACCAGAAGTTCGCAGCTGCAGAGAGCTATCATGATCAGCGGTATCTGGCCATGCAGACTTATTATGACCAGAGGCTTGCTGAGACACAGAGGGATTTCCGAGCCTACATCGACCAGCGCTTCTCCTCTGGGTATGGAGCTCCGGGACATTCCCAAGCTCCTATTAATGTCGATGAGGACGAGGAAGACGACGATGATGAGGACGATGAGGCCGAGGAGGAGGAGGATGATGACGAGGATGATGATGGTTCAGAGGACGATTGAGTCCTCCGTAGGTCCTTTCTATACCCTTTTCTCTGTTCTTTTAACTGTTGACACTAGGGACAGTGTCTCATTCAAGTGTGGGGAGGGTGTAGAAAAATTGGCTTTTGTAAATATTTGCATGCCTAACTATTTTATTTTCTTTTATTTTCTTTTGTTTTTATGTGTTTTTAGGTAGATGATTGGGTAGTTTTCTTTATAGCACCTTTTGGTCTGAAATTGCTTTACCCTTTGATTTTAACTCATAAATGTTGGCATTTATCCCATATGAGTTTGAATTGTTTGTGCTATATCTGATTGGTTGTTTGGATTACCTGTGAGATTTGAGTCTTATTGTGATTAAATACATCAATTGATCACTTTCTTTCTGTGAGCACACACACACTTATATTTGTTATTCCTGAATTTGCTTGATTCTTGTTTTGCATTTTATACATGTTGCGTGTGATTGAGGCATGATTTTGTTTTACATTTAAAAGCCACTTAGCCAAATAGTCAACCGATACACAATTCCTATTGTTTGTAGCCAATTTGAGCCTTTATCCCTTTATTGTTTACTAAGCTCATTACAAGCCAAAGACAGAAAAACAATGAAAAATCTCTTCTGAGAAACTAGGAGGACATGGTTTGGTTGTTGGGCAAAGGTCTTAAGTGTGGGGAAATTGGGTTAAATTGTGCACTGGAATAAACTGTAAGGTATGAGAATATAATTGTAAGGGTAGCTTTTGTACATAAGTGGTCTTCTGTTATTTTCTTTTCCACCTCATTTCAATTGCCAAAGGAATTGAGATGAGAAATTTAATTTAACAAAAAATCGAAAAATGTAGAAAAATCGAAGAAAAATATGTGAATTTTGCAAATAAAGGTTGTTGGGTTCCTGGGAATTACTGTGAAATTATTTGGGAATCTTGGAAATGTTCAAATTAAGAGTTTTATGAGTTTATTGATTATGGGTAATTCTGCTCTCTCCATCTTTTTCTTTAAATAATAGTAGTCATCTGGGATCAGTCGAACCATGAAGTCTTAGTTTCTCGGAATTGAGTCCACTTCCCATATATGTCACACCTTTCCCAAGCCCCGTTACAACCCGAAAAAGACCTCTTGATGCACCATGTTTGTGGAATTGCAATGTTAGGAGTATAGCAAATTTATGGAATGTGAATACTTGTGTGTTTTATTCAATTGAGTGCTTAGCCAAAATACTGAGTGATTGAGAGATAAACACATTGGTGATGGCCAATCAACCAACTTTGCATAACATGAACAGATTCTCATAACTCATGAATTTCTTTGAATGCCAACTTGTAATATGATTGTGGGTGTTGCATAATTTTGACCAAGATGTGCTGTTTTGAATAACTTTCCATCATCTGTAGTTTTTTTTTGTTTTTCTCTTAGGACATAGGTGTTATGATGTGTTAGCCAATGCTTTACTTCGAGAGATACTTGGAATCATTGCTTTTGCATGAGGACATGCAATTGTTCAAGTGTGGGGATATTTGATAACGTGGTTTTTGCCAATAATTTATGCCCTTAATTTGGATGATTGTATGCATTTCTTTGCTCTATTTTAGCCTTTTATTGTATTTAATACAATTTGGAATTAATTGGGACTTAATGAAAATAAAGGCTAAAGTAATAAGTTTTATGATGTTTTTGCAATTCAAGGATGACCCTTGCACTTGATCTTGGGTATTTTATATTTTTGGTGCAGGTCATAGGAATTATTGGAGCAGTAGACATCAGGAACTGAGCAAGAAGCGGAGCAGTGGAATTCAGGACTGGCATCGAGCGCCCCAGCGCCCTCTGCGCGCCCCAGCGCCCGTACCCTACTAGAACTCATCACGTGCACAGCACTGGCGCCCTAGCAAGCTATCAGCGCCCCAGCGCCGCGCCGCAATTCTGTTACAGCAAAGACCTATCTGCAAGGCCGAGCTGGGGACCCAATTAGCTAGGGTTTGGAGGCTGCTCACTCTATTTAAAGAAGGTTAATGCATCAGAAAACACAATGACTTACCACCTCTTCATATCTCTTCATCACTTCTACATCTCTTTAATTTCATATTCTTTTCTTTTCCTAGTTTCTTACTTTCAACCCTAGGCTTTTTAGTTAGAGTTTATTTTTTTCATTAGAATTCCATCTTTTTTCCTATTCTAGCTCTAGCTTCCTCCATTGTATTTCCAACGTTATTCGTCAAGCCCTTTGGGTTTTGTAAGTTACTTCTTTTAAGTTAATTCAGTTATTCGTTTTTCCATCTTTCCAATTTACATTTATTTCCTTTACTTTCCTCTTTATTGTTCAAGTTGTTTAATTTCTTCACTCCATCTTTGTTTTTTATTCCAATTTATTTTTTACCTTTATATTTCCTCCATGAGTAACTAAGTCTCTTGGTGGTTTATGAGGGTATGAATATCATTGGGGTAAATTAAGGCTTTGTTCTTAATCTTGCATAAGTTTTCATTATCAAATTTTGGCATATAATTTGAGATCTTAAACTGTGTGTGTTAACCATTTGTCTTGGCTTACTCGATTGAGTTAGGCTAATTCATTGGCATGTGTTTATGTGTTAATTGATTAATTGATGCATGACATATCAGGAATTGATAATGATTAATTAATTGGCTGATTAGTCTCTTTAATTAGATTAATGTGATTGGCTTTAAAGATTGTTGAAAACGAAACTAAAGGTGAGATCTCACTGATTAATCTTGTTCTAGGCAATCAATCCTTAGAATCACAACAATAGGGTTAGATCTAACTCTGGCGTAATTAATCAACTCATGCATTCCTTTGTAGTCAATGATAAACGCCCTAATGAATGTTCTACCTCATAAACCACTGCTTTTTATCATTCCTATTTTATTCCAAGTTATTTTTTTCTTACAAACAAAAACCCCCCAATTTGTGACAACCCTCATACGACTTGTCTTGTGTATTACTTCCTTAGTCATTCCTTGTGAGAGACGACTCTGGTTTCCACTAAACTATATTAGGGGAACTTGGTTTATAAATAATTAAATTTATGGGAGTTGCGACGCTCACCCATCAAATACCCAATTAACACAAGAATATTAAGAATTGCTCAAGTGAAATTGTTGGATCCCTAACCTCTTTTTCAAATAAAAGTTGATACACTTAAGAGTTTTTTT
The DNA here is from genome assembly GCA_013621005.1 of Aeschynomene evenia. Taxonomy (NCBI): domain Eukaryota; kingdom Viridiplantae; phylum Streptophyta; class Magnoliopsida; order Fabales; family Fabaceae; genus Aeschynomene; species Aeschynomene evenia. Next base: position 10,584,472 of record CM024272.1, read on the forward strand.
TTTAATAAATCTTAATATCAATATTTTTTTATTTTTCCTATTTTTCACATATAAAATTATTCTAAATACTTTTCTATTATTATTTATTATTACTTAATTTTTATTTACTTTTAATTATGACATACATTTTGATTCATGATGCACATACATCTTCAATTCAAGAGAGAAAGAAATTTTACATTATACTATTTTGAAGATAAACATGAGTTATATATCCATTGTTTTTACTCTATTAGTTGTAATCTTAACAAAACTACTATCACCATACATAATTTATTTTTAGATTCATAGAGTGAAAATGTACATCATGAATCTAAGGATTAAGGAATAAATAATAATTGATAAACATTTAAATTAATTTTTGGTTTAATTAATTACGCAAGAGGTCCCTATAGTTCCATCAATTTTTCAATTAAGTTCCTATACTTTAAAATTTTATAATTGGGTCCATACACTTTTAAACAATTTTTAATTAGGTCCCTAGCACTTATTTTTGTCATTTAGCCACATTTTAGAAGTGTAGTTAAAGATAAAAGAAAAAAATATTACTACAATTTAATTATATAGTATTTATATTTTAATTTGAAATTTTCATTTTATTTCATATTATATTTTTTAAATTTGTTTTGTATTTAATTAATTTTTTCTCTCTTTTATTTTTATCTAAATCTGTTAAATTCATTTTAGAAAAATAGAAACAAACAAACCATTAAAAAATTATAAACAAAATTTAATAAAATTAAATATAACATAAAATTAGAGGAAAAAGAAAATAAACTGATGAAAATTTAAAATGACTTAGAATAAAATTATAAATGGAAAAGAAAATTAATACGAATTTAAAAGATAAATAATTTAAAATATCTTATTTTATATTTAATTTCATTATAATTATTTTATATTTTTATATTTTATTTATTTTAATTATTTTAATTTACTTGTCATAATATATTAATAGAAAAAATTAAAAAAATATTGACACATTCCTAAGTACTACATGATTCTCATGTTTATCGTTTCCGAAAATCATATTTCTAAAAATAAATTTTTAATTTGCAAATCAAACGCTCCCTAATAGTATTAATGTTCACTTCCTCCAAATATAAAACATTCACATATCACATCAATAAAGCCACCTAATTAACCATTACATTTCCGGTAATAGTATAGGTACAACATAAAATCATCCAACTTCCATCCAACTTGTAATTATATATTGTCATGAGATCCATTAACAAACAAATCCTACAATTGTGTTTAATGAGTTGGATGCTAGTGGGATCAATTTTAGTTATACGATAAACATTTCTCATTACCTTTCTGCCAATTAATAACTTTTAATCCGCAAAACCAAACGCCACCTAATAGTATCAATGTTCACTCCCAACAAAGTAAAACATTCACATATCACATCGATTATGCCTCCTTATAAAAATTGAATAGATGAACACTCATATTAAAAAAAATGGAGGTAGGTAGAATATCTCATCTTTCTTCTCTCTTCTCTTATAAATCGCATACATCTAATCACATACTATCTCCATTATCTCTAAGTGTCTATTTAATAGAAAAATTCATTCTTTTACTATATTATTTGTCCTTTTAAATTTTGACTATATTAATTTTTTTTCTTTAACACGTTTATAAGAGAGAACTAGCTAGTAGATAAATTAAAAATATAGGTGAGAATATTAATAGTACTAATTAATATTATTATAAGAAATTAATTTTAATTTATAAGTTTTGTACACACATTCAATTACAGATTAATACATTGGTCATAATCATGATAGTTGACTTAACACCATTCACTAATTAAAAAGTTATACAAATAAAGGATATTTTGATTAAAAGAGAAGGACATTTTAATAATTTGGTAAAACTCAATAATAACAAAAAAGATTCACATGTTGTACAACTAAAATATATCAATCAAGTCATCATTTGCCGTATATTTATATGTAGGGACAAGAATTATGTCTTAAGTGTATCAATTTAACACACAATGATATTCACGAAAAATACACATCACACTCTCTATAAAATACATTTCTTGTTTAATAAAGAGCACAATATACAACTAACACATAAATATAATATTATTCACCTAAAGCATACATCACACTTATACCAATATACAAAAATCATAAATATTCGGGGGATGGTTTGGTTGATATATTTTGGTTAGTTGTACATATATATAGTTTTATTGTAAAAATAAATATAGTAGACTAAAATGCAAAACAAACGACCCTTCCCATTATTTCATTTTTAAATTAGTCTAAAGTTGATATAGTTGGATGGTTATTAATGCTTCTAAATGCTCATAAAACTATTCTGGGACAGATTTATTTGCATTGATGTGGAGTTTGTGCCCACTAAATTTTTTAAACTTCTTTAAGAGTACACATATATGCATATATATATACGGTCTTTATTATATTATTAATTTATTCCTACATTATAAAATTTTAAGCAACATAATACTATATTTATATATATAAGTAAAGTGATATACATTTATCTTCAACTTAACTGGATTCATCACCGATCCTATTTATAATTTTTTTTAGATGGTTCTAGATCATATTTAATGTGTAATTCAGAAATATTAATAACAACATATTTTAATTTATCTATACTTCTATACTATATATAAAGAGGATACAAAAAATAACTACCCTTTTGGTGTCCACACTCATTTGGGTAGTTATTTTTTTAATTCTAAAATTAAAAATTACAAAAATAAAATAAATGTAAAAGATACCTCTATTTTCATATTATTTCTTTTACTACCCAAATGAGTGTGGACACCAAAAGGGTAGTTATTTTTTGTATCCTCTTTATATATAGTATAGATAAACTAATCAATACTTGACACATACATATATTGGATATTGGTACCCTATATTTTCCTGGATACCAAATCAAAATTCTAATTTTTATGATAATTTTACATCATTATTAATTTGATTAATTCTAACATAATTATTTTAAGGATTATATTTAATTTTTACATTAGCCAACTCTATAATTTTTTTTACATTAGCGGTTATAATTGTTGATTCAACCTTTAATACTTAAGAAATTATACAAATAAAGGATTCTATTTGAATAACATTATAAAATATTTATACACTGTTAACGTATTAAAATTAAACTCTTATTTTCATAACTGAATTTAAATGAAAAGTAACTATTGCTACTCCTACTAACGTTTGTATTTATTGAATTATACAGAAATTTCTTCTTCTATTTCACTAAAAGAATATCTAGTTAGCATTAATTATGATTTATTAACTAGTCATCATAACAACTTTAAAAGTTATTCTAGTAAAAACAAAAACTTAAATAGGCTACGCAATCCTAAACCGTAGATGTATCTACCTGCCTAATAACATGTAGTGACGTATTATTCCTTAAATTATAAGAGAAATTTTTGGATGATAATGGACAATATTTAATGTGTGTTTCAGAAATATTCATAATTAATCACATACTTTTTATTTTTCATATAAGTTTTATATATTATTAGCGTCTTGTCGGGCACTTTGTGCCTGTCAAGCCGCATTTTTATTTTTTTGTCAAATCATATTATTTGTTTTTTTAATTTTTTTGTATAAAATGAACAAAAATAGGGTACCAATATCCAATATATGTATGTGTCAAGTATTGATTAGTTTATATAGATAAAATTAATTTAAATTTTTTAAATTTATTTAACTGGAACCTGTTAGGTAAGTAATCTTCAAAAATTAATTTAATTTATATTGATATTCTCTAATTTTATCCATTTACGAAAAAAAACTCAATCCATAACTTGTCTCTAGAGAGAGGCGCATTGTGCGTGGGAGATAAAGAAGAGATGTGATCGAGAATGAGGCGCGTCCAGGAAGGCTACGACCACGACCGCCGTGCTCTGTTGGTGCCGAATTATATTTACTTTAGCATGTACTAATAGATTAAACACACAATTGGGTACTGGTACCAAATAAAAATATTGGGTACCGAATAAATGCTCTAAAAATTAATAATGCTTTGCACTGAAAGGCATTTAAAAAAAAATCAAATAGTAATAACCAAAATGAGAGTATCAATTAAATTTTCACTAATCACTAACATGGCAAAGTTTTCAATTATATTATATTCCACACATCGCTTTCAAGTTTTGATTTGTTATCTCTATATAAAGGAATAATCTTTGGTTCACTTAGCAGCACAACAAGAAATCCACGTAAAAAGAACAATATTTTCCAAGTGTTGAGTTTCCTTTTTGTTTCCCTCATTTTCTAACAAAAATGGCTACTCGTCGTTCTGGAAATTTTAAAAAGTCAATTTGGGATTATGATTATATCATATCGCTGAATAATGAATTCAAGGTAAGTATGATTTTATTTTCTTATACATTATAGACAATATATCATGCGATCGAGAAAATTTCGATATACATCCATATAGTATTCACCTACATATCCACCTTATTCACTCTTTAGTGGAATAAGGTTATGTTAGTGGATGGCATGTCCAACTACCTATTTTCATATAAATTGCATAACTTCTTCAAAATTAATGCAGGATGAATCATACATAGATAAAAGTAGAATATTAAAGGAAGAAGTAAGAAAGATGCTTGGCAAAGTGGTGAATTATCTTGATCAACTTGAAATGATTGATGCCTTACAAAGGCTTGGAGTGGCTTATCATTTTGATGAGGATATAAGCAACATATTGAACAATATTTTCAACATGGAGAAAATAAAGAAGAAGAGAGACTTATATGCCACATCACTTGAGTTTAGAATCTTAAGACAACATGGATATGATATTTCTTCAGGATTCCTAATCTAACAAATTCATACTTATTAAATAATCAATAATGCTAGTCGTACAACAGAGATACGTTAAAATAGTATTCAATGTATGCTATATCTAACATGGAATGTGTACTATATGTATAACATACATACGTATAGCACATATTTCATGCATGTTATGTATAACACACATTGAATACTAGTTGAACGTATTTATGTTGTACGACTAGCATTATTGATCGAATAATTAATACTTTAAATTTCACTTACATTGTTACACATACAAGGGGGTAGTGAATAATACTCTCATATGTAAACTATACATATGAGGAACATCTTTTCACTCACACTCTTATGAAGAGTTTTCACGTATTTACTGGATTAGGTTTTATAAAATATTGGTAATATAAAATCTAATGTTATCAATTTTTAAATTATTTATACATATAAATTTTGTGTGTTGCATTAGAGGATTATATCCCTAATTATATAGATTATGTATTGTATTAGTGGATTATGTTTTATATATGGTATATGTGTGTTGTTAATGGATTAGGTGTTATAGCATAATTATGTGTTATATTAGTGGATTAGGTGATATATAAATTCTATGTTATATTAGTGGATTAGGTAAATTACATGGATTACGTGCTACATTAGTTGATTAAATTTTATATTTGATTAATGTGTTATATATAAGTGAATTATTAGTCTTAATGTATGATTTATGTGATGCATCAGTAGAGTAGGTGTACGTTATATGCAAACTATGTGTATTAGATGATATTTTTTTAATGTGTGTTGCATTAGGGAATTTAAGAATATATGGATTTTATATTATTTTAGTGGATTAGCTAGATTTTGAGATATACATTTATGTTTTGAGATTTTAGATATTGTATAAGAAATTTATGATGTAGGTACATTATATTTATATATTATCATACATTTATAGTATTGTATATTATGGTGGTAGGTCTAATATTCTTTTTTATCACTCCGACTTAGGAGATTCTTTAATAAGGTCGGACCTAATTGGATGTAGATTGTAATCATACTATAAATTTGTTTTCTTTTCTAGAATACTCATGCACTATTTATAAAAACAAAAGAACAGTGTTTGGTATTTTTAAGTAATATAATAAAATGTAAAATTATATTTAAATATATGATAAATTATTTAATTTTATTATTTTTATTTTATTTTATTTATTATTTACTCAAAATTAGAATGTTTAAAATAAATAACAATATTATAGAATATAAAATATAATATCTCAGTTATATACCAAATGATAGAAAGTAAAAAATTTTATCATCACTTCTTCATAACAAACAAATTTCCAATTAATACCCATAACTATTGTTAATGAGAATGCTATAGGCTTTTAATTAATGTTTTTTTTATTGTTGTTTTAGATGTATTTGATTACTTTGTTGATGAAAAGGGTAATTTCAAGGAGCAAGAGTCAAACATCCAGAATATTTTATCATTGTATGAAGCCTCATTTCATTCAGAAGAAGATGAGAAAATATTGGATGATGCAAGAGACTTTGCCTTAAACTTGCTCAAGAATTATGTGAGCAATAATAATAATAGTGATAACTACACATGTCTCCTAATAAATCATGCTTTGGAGATTCCATTGCATTGGAGAGCGCCTAAATGGGAGAGTCACTGGTTCATCAATGCATATGAGAAAAGTCACAATTTCAATCCTACATTACTTCACTTTGCTAAATTGGATTTTAACATGCTTCAAGCCATTTACCAAGAAGAACTGAAGAATATAATAAGGTAATTGAAAGGTATTATTATTATTATTATTAGGGTGATACTAAATGCACAATAAAAAACCAGTCAAACTAGCCAATAAATGAGATTTTGGGCCATAATTACTCAACACATTACAATCTCAATGATCATTTGGGTCAAAACTAAAACCAAAATAGGTCTATTGGCTGTATAAGCTGGTTTTTTATTGTACACTTAGCATTATTATTTTTGTTATTATTATTATTATTATTATTATTGTTGTTGTTAGAAATTATGATGAAAAATATGAATACAAAGATAAAGTATTAGATTGAATAAGAGATAGATAATGTTATTTCTTAGATGTTTCTGTATAAGGGACTAATGTATATTTATAAACTAAGAGTAAATAAGAATAAAATCAAAACATAATGATAATATTAAACTAATATCTACCTAAATAAATATAAATCAATCTATATTATTCTAAATCCATATAAAATAAATATAAGATATTATTTTATTCTAAGACTCCCCTCAAACTCAAGTAGGTCAACTTGAGTTTGAAAAGCAAGCAAAGAACACTACAAGAAAAACGGTGAAGAGGCTCCAAAATGAGCGGTAGAGAGACTCTCATGGCTAATTTGGATTCTTAGCTTTAACCAATAATGTTTGTCGTACAACAGAGTTCAACAAATATTCAACGTGTGTTATACATTATATGAAATGTGTGCTATTTGTATAGCACACGTACGTATAGCACACTTTTCATATCATGTATAGCACACGTTGGATACTTACTTTACGTATTTATATTGTACGACAAATATTATTGCTCTTTAATTTAACCATTCGCTCTCGTATTGAGATTGAGCATTGTCTATGCCAAGTAGTGCATCACCATAAACCAATAGTCAAACCAACAGATGTACAAAAATCAACTAAAAGCCAATACTCATTATCCACCCAAGAGCATATATAATATAGCAAATACACCAACAACCAAAATATTGTAACTTCAAAATTCTTGAATCATGATCAATGAGGAGAAAAACAGTCTTATAAGTTATATCAAATTAAAGATAATTTATCGAAATAATTAAAATTTATCAATGAAAACATCACTAATAAATATTTTAATTTTGGCTTTTGAATTATATCTTTGAACTTGCAACATAGTAAAAAGATGGTACTTTTGTATTAATTTTTTTTCATTATTTTCAGATGGTGGAAAGGAAATCACTTTGTTGAAAAGCTGGGATTTACTAGAGATAGAGTTTTGGAAAACTACTTCTGGAACATGGGGTCAAATTATTTTCCAGATTGTGGTTACTTTAGAATTTCTCTTTCAAAGCTCGCTTGCATTGATAACATAATCGATGATATGTATGATGTACACGGTACTTTGGAAGAACTTAAGTTGTTCACACAAGTGATTGACAAGTAAGAATTAATATAACTCCAACATAACATATTTTTGGTTTTGTCTTATTGAAAATTTTAAGACCATTAATTAAATCATTGTGCTTAATTATTTTATATTTTGTTCATGATTATTATAGATGGGATCTGAGTTATGGCATGAATGTTCTTCCCGACTACATGAAATTATGCTTCCTGGCACTCAATAACTTTGTTAATGATGTGGCTTATGAATTTCTTAAAGATCATGATGGGTTTTACATTGCTCCATATCTTCAAAAAGCGGTACCCAATTTTATTTTTAAGTTCATAATTTAGTTTATTTTGAATGTGATTTGCAATTAATGTATAAGAAGTGCGTGTTATCGTAATCCTGTAAAATTCCTTAATTTCGAGTTATAATTTTTATTATTGTACGAATTTTTTTCTTGATCATTGTTATGACAAATACTTCATCCACCATTGATGAAGCGTGAATCCTACTCTAGTATGACTCACACATCATAATAGATGAAATATTCAGCAATAAAAATATTAAAATAAATGTATATATATTATTTCTTATATTCAAAACACTCAAACATCATTGTAATAAAAATATGGGATTTTCACATTCCTTTATCTTCCACCTGTTCCTTTCACATCTTTTTCTCTAGATGATGATGAGATATCTACCTCTTTAAAGTGTTAAAGTATAATTTCTCTTAATTTATTGAGCATGATCCACTACCTACTTTAGGAATAAGCTCAACTAAGTTTTAATTTAATTGGTAAAATAAATTTTCAGTGGGCAAATTTATGTAAGGCATACATGGTTGAGGCAGAATGGTACTATAGTGGTTATACACCAACTTTTGAGGAGTACATGGAGAATGGTTGGACTTCTATACCTGTACCTCTTATGTACACTCATGATTTCTTTACAATTTCGAACTCGTTCAAAAAAGAGAATCTGGTTTATGTAGCAGAAAATCCCAACATATTTCGCTCTTCAGGAGTGATTTGTCGCCTTCTTAATGATCTTGTATCATCCAAGGTAAAAAACATAAAACTTTCTTTATGTAATTAGAATTTGAGTATTGCTAGTGTAGAAAAAAAAAAGTCAAAACACATAACATATTATGCACATTATATTTTATATATATATAATGTGCACATCATATATCGCATGTTGTAAAAAAATGATATTGCAAAATGTAATATATGATCTGCACATTATATAATATACGGTGTGCACATGTTGAACATGTTAACTGTTTTAGCTAGTTATTTATTATACACCAATACTTTTTTATTAGAATTTATTCATTTTAATATTTATATATGAAGAGTATAACATCTTTATAACATATCAATTAATATACATCCAAGAAATTGCCAAATTATCTCCATCTAACTATATCTATTATCATAATTCATCATCTTCTTGAATTTCCATATATTATTGGCTAACAGTTAGAAATTATTCATCTCATTTAAGTATATCTAAAGTAGACTAACTCTTTTATTTCCATAATGTTCTCAATAATCGCTTTTTAATTTGATTTCAGCGTGAGAAAGATAGTGGCGACGATCTTCCTAAAGCACTAGAATGCTACATGCTTAACACTGGAGCTTCTGAAGTAGAGGCAAATGAGCATTTGAAATCGATTACTTATAAAATGTGGAAGAAGATAAACAAAGATGCTCGTAGCTTGCCTTTGTCTGCACATTTCAAACATGCTATTTTAGGCCTTACAAGAATGGTGTATTTCATGTACCAGCATACAGATGGACATACCGATCAAGATCCTTTAACCAAGACTCGCATTCAATCTTTACTCTTTGAACCCATTCCTTTTGAATGTTAGGGCGGCCTTCATTGTTCGTTTTGGATTTCTTGTTTTCTACTAGCTGAGAAATAAAGTTGTACGTTATTGTGGTGTGAAATGTGTGATGGTTTCTGTTTACTACATTGTCTCTCGGATATGCTTTGGCTTTGACTTATTGTACTTGTTTTACAGTACTACTAGTACTTTGTGCTCTTCTGTTGTATGGGGTTTAGCCTTTTCTCTTATTGAGAATAAAATAAAATTAGTTGTCTTGCTTTTTATGTTTGAATGAATTAAAGGTTTAACTAATGAGAAATTATTTGTTTACATGCATCATATAGTTTTAGCTCATTTTAATCAGCTTCATATATATATCAACTTTTTGTTATTAAAAGTCAAACTAAATAGAATTTTCTCATAATATTTTAAGAAAAAATTAGACTTAACAAAATATTTTAAAAATATTATATTATATTTAAATTCTTATATTGGTTAATGGATTTAAGGGCTTGATTAAAAAAATTTAAAAGTATATAGACCCAATTAAAAATTCAATAAACTTATAGGACCTACGGATTAATTAAGTCTAAATTAAATTTGTATGATGATGGAGTATATGTGCACATTTGTTTGGAATTATTAAACTATAGTCCCTAACTCGATATGAAACAAACAAGAATTTAGAAGGAGAAGGATTATAAGGCACAAATGAAACAAATATGAAACATAGGATTTCCCTTATTCGAATATGAAAATTTTCTAAACCATTAATGAAATGAGACATATGACTACTCACTTGAACAAGTTAACAAACAGAATGAAAAACCAAACAATTATTTTGAAATGAGTAGAGGATTATGTCAAGACAATCCTTTATATATTCCTATATCATTTTCTTTTATTTGTAGAAAGTTTATCCTATCTACTCTATAAAGGAGACCAAAAAATATGATTTAGGGGTTGAAGATAAGCAATAGATGTTTGCCTGCTATATTGTGTTCAAAATTGTATGTTTGTTGTAAACAATTTTTTTTAATGTGGAGTGTATAATATTATACGTTTGATGTATACATTTAGGGTCATTCCGACCCAAAGTTTAGGTTTATTGTAAATTGAGACTAACATGTTTCTTTCGTTGTAAATTGTTGTTAAAAAGGAAAATGGTTAAGAAATTATCGGCATGAATTTTTACGTGTGCAAGCTATTGACTATGATGTGTGCAAAGAAATACCTTAGGTGTGTGTAAAAAATAGTAAATTGGTGTATGCAAATTATTAGATATTAATGAAGTATGAATATTGAAGCATGTGTAAATGACTAAATTTGTTGCACCAGAGAAAATAACCTTGGAGAATGAAGTGAAAAAACACATCAAACTTGTTCAAAAAATTAATTCAAAACAAAAAATTGAAATTTAAAATGCAATGAAAATAAACAAGAAAGAAAAAGAAGATATTGAATAATAGAAATATGAATTCAAATTCTAATAATAATTTGAAAAAAAAATCTTATACAATTTGAAAAAAAAATAATAATATCTTATGGAAAAATTTTTGCAGTTTTTGAAAAAAAAAAATTGTAACAATTTTTTTAACTCAGTGGTATTGCGTGAAATGTGAGAAAGGAGGAATGCTACTTAGTGGATTAAGTATGATGGATATCATGTAATAGTATAAAAATTATGTATATTGAATATTTTTCGACAAGCACTTCCGTTCTTGACAAGCACTTCCGTTCTTGTCAAGTTGTTTTTTTATTTTTTATGAATATTTTATAAAATAATATTATTTAATTTAATTTTATTGAAAAAAAATTTATAAAATAATACTATAGAAATTAATTAAAGTTCTTTCAAATTTCATTTTCATTTATTAAAGTATTAGTATAAAAAATGAATAGAAAGAGAGAGAAAATTTGAATAATAAAAATTACAAATGGTAGTTACTTTTAAATTTTTTTAATTCTTGTTTTAATCTATTTTGAGAGACCAAAAAGTAACAAACTTTTTGGATATTCTCTTTATAAATAGTATAGATAAACTATTGCCTCTCTAGCGATATATCAAGGTTGTGTTTGTTACATGTGACTCCAGGGACAAAACACTTGGACATCAAAAAACTTGGCTTGTGACTTGTTTGGTAAGGGACACAGTGTCTTTAGTGTAAGAGATACAGTGACTCCACCAATTTTTATGTTCGTTCTGAAGGTAGGGTCAGCGGAGACATTACTCATTATCACAAAATATTTATCTTGCAACCACTATTTACTATTGACCACCACTTCTATCCCCTCCTCCATCATGCACTGCCATCGGCTACCACCTCCTTCAGCCAACACCGCCACCAGCCACCACCACCGCCATCACTGGCCAGACACCACCTGCCATCGATCACCACCATCACCCGATTAGGAGTAATGTTGTCTACATAAAATATTTTATATCTTATACATTATATAATAGAGACACTAACACAATATCTCAATCCCCAGTGTCACTGCCCAGCCCCAGTAGCACCAATGTGTGTCCTAGGATTACTGCTACCGCATACACAACCCAAGTATTCATAAGTTTCCTTCACCAAATATAGGAGGCTAATAATTTGAAGGTATATATATACATTGGACACATTTGGTGCTTGGTTGAATCATCATTTAATATAGTTTTGTATATGTATAGAGTTTGTTTGTTTTTTTTGGGTTGTATTTGAGTCATTTCATGGTCCTCATGTTTTAACATTAGATATTAGCAAAAATACTATGTGATGAGCTGATATCCTAAAATATCTACTTTATCAACTTTAGATTTCATAATAATTACTACATATATTCATTCATAAAATCTAAAAATTATAAAACAAATATCTCGTTAAGATGAATTTTAGGTTTACACACAGCAATACAAGACTTTAGAGTTCTAGGAATTTATATTTTGAGTTCTATAGATTTAAAGTACTTAAAAAAATTCATCCAAATATAAAAGTTCTCATATGGTTAGAACGACTTAAAGGTATTGATACTAAATATTTTAGCATATGTAGCACACAAATGGACTAATTTTCTTTTCCCACCTCATGAATGTTCTGACAACTTGATGCCACATATATTACAAAATGTTTTAACTAAGATCGAAACATGAGATTCAGACACATTCATCTAAGTTTTTTTTTTTTATCTAACAAGAGATGGTACAAAAATTATTAAAATTGAAATGGACAATATATTTATAACACAATGGAATCAATGGAATCTGTAGGGTCCTCTTACCAATTCCACAATCCTTCTTCTGAAAGGAAATTCATATACCATATCAACAATCCCACAAGTAAATGATGATGCTACAACTTGTCAGCAAGAATGAGTTTAAGCTTGCAGCTACGCCCTCTCTTCTTTCTATGGGGAATTTTGTTTATGGCTATATTCTCCATTAATGACAAAGTGGAGTTCAATCACAGGGATAGCACAACTCATATCACAAGAGACTACAGATCAAGTTCTCTCATAAGCAGTTTCAGAGAACGCATCACCGGTTTAGGATTGAGTCGCTGAGCTGACCGTTTTGGATAACGCCATTCTCGTTCAGATACTCGACAAATTCATCGATGAGATAAGGCCAAGCACCTTCAGCATCATAATTTGATAGATTTGGGCCCACGGTCTGCATAACAAAGCAAGACAAGATCAATGGTTTTATGTGTGACTTCATGAAGGCCAATAACATAATATAGAAAGATTGGCATTAAACAATCGTTAATAGTATAGGTACAACATAAAATCATCAAACTTCCATCCAACTTGTAATTATATACTGATGGGATCCATTAACAAACAAATCCTACAATTGTGTTTAATAAATTGGATGCTAGTTGGATCAATTTTAATTGTACGATAAACATTTCTCTTAAACAATCCACTTGATTTTTCATTCCAAAATACAGTGAAGTAAACAAAGAGGTCCATATCATAGGAGGTGGCCTAATGATGAGGATGATGATATTGGCTGACTTGGTTTACAGTAATCCCAACAGCCAATTCATAAGCACCAAGATCAAAATCAATGTTCGACATGTATATTTCGGTTTTCATAAGGATTGAAGAAAAGGGAAATAGAAGGAATTGAGTATTTGGTATACAAGTCAGCATTCTTGTTTGCACATGAATATTTCTATTTTGGTTTATTTCTGGTTTGCCTGTTCCTTTACTCTAATAATTTCATGAATACCCAATTAACACAAGAATATTAAGAATTGCTCAAGTGAAATTGTTGGATCCCTTTGTTCCACTTTTCATGGTTCATTTCAGAGGCAAGAAAGTACTTAACAAATGACATTCAGAACCCTGGCTCAATCACCATATGATGAAAACCTAAATGATTGTGCACAGTAGCACCCATTTGCAGGATGGCCAGACACACAGGAAGCAAGATTTCCTTTTCGTCAGATATTTAGAAGTTCAGTCAGGCATATACACTTATACAGTAATACACAAGTGAGGCCACGCATAGATGCGACGAGTCCACATAGCATACATCCAGATTACGAAAGTCAACCTATTAAGCATTAACCTTTCTTCTAAGTTTTAACAGTACTTTACCTTTGCAAACTCCAAAAGCTGAGACCATGTGTCCCTAGAGATTGCTTTGTTATGCCGAGCCTGAATAAGTAACACCAAACTTATCCATATAAGTAAAATAAACAAGCTTTAGGAGATATATGACCTCCAAGTCAAAACTATCCTAATAAGGAAGCTCCAAACAAGCTCAAATTGAAACCCATAGTTGCAAAAGGACAACAATAATTAATATGCTACCTGCAAGAACTGGCACCAGTGATCAACCAGTGGCCACTGCTTTTCAGCAAATAATAATTGCCACATTCCAATAGCTGTATCCAACGCCAAAGATTTCTGACCCTGAAAAGGTAACTTGACATTACATACAAACATAAAAAGACATAAAGCAATTCCTTTGCAGGCTGAATTCCATGTTTAAAATATAAATATAAATAGCAGCACCAAAGTTCATAAATAATCTATAACCAAGTACCTAGCCCAATATATTGAGGTCTGACATATAATTGAGATAATAACAAATCATGATCAACAGACATTGAAATTGAACAGTGCTCAAATTATAAGAAATATAAAATTATAAATTGAATAAGCATATATAGAAATGGAGGAACCGTGATCCTCCTATTGTAATTCCCTTTGTACTGCGTTAGGTTACGACGTTGTTCTCCTCCAGGATCGTCGATTCGAGAGTCGACGACATCGTCACGTGGTGGCGGTTGTTGCTGCCGAGTTATCAATTCCTCGAGACGCCTCAACATCGTCTCCATCATTCTACCTCGGTCCGTCATTTGTCTCTCCAATCCTTCCATCCGATCTTCCATTGCTCCTAACGAAAGCTTGGTCACCATCCACAAGAAGAAGCCAAGATCGAGAATCTGATACCAATTGTTAAGCCCCAAACCCCAATTACACAGAACAGAGTACAATAGCAGTAATAGAGTAGAGAAGAGAGTAGAAGAGAGATAGAGAAGATAGGTAAATGCAGAGGAAAGGGGTATCAGTGTGATAGTCCCTCAGATCTGCAGAGATGTATATTTCTGTATGAAGGTATAAGCTGTAAAGGAATTACAAGATGATAAAATGGCTCTTCGAGAGGCCTTCTCTCCCCAATTTCCCACTTCACTCTTTTCCTGCCCTAAAATCTCTCATCCCTTTTCTATTTATACTACTCTACTAGTAACTAACTCACACTAAGAGCAACTAACTCACCACTAATTAGTTATTTTCTTCCCTTACTTCCTATTTCTCTTACTTTTTCACTACAATGGTACATAACAGAAACAAGAGCTAGGAATACTTGATAAGGTTGAACACGGGACAAAGAATATCTGAAGCCCTCTCCTTGAGCTTTCTTTATAATTCAAAAGTGCATAGTTGAAAGTTAAAACTAGAAAAAAATCCCAAACTAAAGAAAAATTTTCAATCAATATTTACGAATAACTCAAATTTAGTAGTTCGTGAGGCAAATTAGTTATGAACTTATGATTTGACCATTGTTTCCTAAGAGAGCTTCTGTATTCCATCAAGATATGGGAAATTGTATCTCAAGCATGAGCTAGTAGATTGAACAAGGACCATATGCATTACTTAAACTGGGATGTCCAAATATGGCCATAGGTTATCACTCATTACCATCCAAATAAGTTAAGCCACACAACAAGAGAATGCGCCAACAAGACATCAAGACATACCTTCTCTTTTGCCCAGCCAAAAGCAAAATTATAAATCTCACGGAACTTCTCTGAACAATCAAAAACAAAAATATCATTTCAGGGAGCGTATCCAATAACTGCTGGAGATATTTATAGTATGAAATGACATATAAATCAAATTACTATTGTCCCTACGTTCATCTTTCAGCTCAGAGCGCATATATGGTATCTTCTCACGGAACTTCTCCAGAGAATCAATCCTGCAATAATTTCATATGGAACTCAGCTGGGGTTTAGTCAATACAGACTCATCTTCCTTTCTTTAATACTAAACACTACATACCCTAGGGATTGTAAACCTTCAGTAAACTCCTTCTTGGAAAATTCACACATGGTGCCAGCCTTCATGTGCCATGATAGAACTAACTGCAAAGAGCAAAAATGTCAACATGCCCCATAACATAAAGCATGCCTAAGTCATCCGCAGGCATTTTCATTAAGCAACCAAGTTATCAGTAGGAATAGTAAAAATATTTAAATTCATGTTACAACAATTCTCCATTTAAAATTACAAACATGGACTTTTTATAAACAAACATTGCACTTTACATCATATTGAACTCAATAATTATTATCCGTTTGCAAGATGAACAGAGCATTATCCATTATGATTCTTTTTTACTTGCTTTCTCGAAAGAAAAAAAAATGCTCTTACTCTGCAGCTAAGACACTTCTAAACTGGGAAACATGACTGATTGCAAAACCAATGTCTACATTCACGTATCCATCTGTAAAATAATTAAAATATATCTAACACTAAGCCACCTTCTGTCTACTCACTGTATCATTGCAAAAAGCCATAATTACGTCCAAATGAAGTTCTCGCCTCCCATATCTCTTTCACAATATCAACAGTATCTACTTAATTCAGTTATTAAACATTTGTAACTTTGATGATCACTGTTTAAAAAGGGTGCCTTCTGAATTCATGCATTTAGGATTATATTTACAAGGAAAGAATAAATTAGACAAGCAATTATTCATGATCTAGAAATGAATCAATGTTGCTATGAAATACATATCATACCATTACAATATCTTGAGGATCCACCTGCAAAAGAAAAGAAGACTCGAGCATCAGCTTCACTTTGAACAAAAAAGACCTTAACCTTGTGAATGAATAAAAACTCAAAAGCTCCGGTATTTGTTCGGTGCTCACTGTTTAAAATGTATGTGTTCCGAATTAATGCATTGGACTGACTAGTTTGGTGATTACTGTTTAAAAAAGAACACTAGTATTGTTTTGGCTGACTTTTCATGTAGTGTTTAATTCGGTATCTTTGGTCAGTTTGGTGAGTGTTGGGTGCATCCTAAACTTTGAATCAGTTCCTACTGGCTAGTTTTATGGGTTTCGTGAGGATCAAGGAAACCAAAGCTGAAGCGATGAGCAGTCTATGACATGGAATTCCATTTACTCCAATTCTAATAAAATTCACCAGTTACTATGTTTGCAAGTATTGCTCACATTGTTGTAACAACTTCCATAAAAACTATAAGCAACAAAATATAAAGGCAACATCAAGACATCATGAATATACTTAATTTGCATTTAGAATAGCAACCTGGATATCATTGCAAAGGAGGGTGATACCATCTGCCATAATCATGTCAACATATGGATCTGCAAGGATATTAGCACAATAAATGATTAGCAAACAGGAATTTTGTAAAATGTTTTAATAAACGATAGTCAGATATCAATTTGTAAAGAATAACTTAAAGGTAAACAAGCAGTAACAGCAGAGACTTGAAGTTCATATGAGCATTATCAGAGGAAAACAAAAGTCTTCACTAACATCTTTAAAGTAAGTTCACAACTTCACATGCAAAAAGTGATTGAATTTTCAATCCACCATATCTGCCACATCCCTTATTCTCAGATGAAGGAAACTTCGTTTAAGTTACACTTTCCTAGAAGTACAACTGCTGTAAAAGAATACAATCCATGTTCACCACTAGAGTGTGCTAAAAATTTAGAATATCAAGAGTTGAAGAACATAAAAGCCATTATGTCCAGAAAGAGACCCCTTCATCAAATAAAAGCCACATAGAGCACTGTCTAAAGTTTAGTTTATAATATGACTTCACCCAACCACATTGTGGAATCAATTCTAAATTTCTTTCCCATGATACTATATCTTAGCTTAGAATGCTTCAAAGTTTACATGACAAGCTGTAACTAATTTGAGACGGGGACGAAAAGCAACTATGCTCTTTAAAAGTAAAAACAAATTGACGCCAGTTTAGTTGTTATCAAACAGGGTGCCATTTCAAGGGATAGAGATGCTACTCCAGGGCTGTCAGCAGGTAGCTATATAATACATATGATAAAATAATAAGATGGTTCTTTCAATCTTTTTATTCATTTTTACATATACCAATTGATTGTTGTACTTATTGGAGGTGATGAGTTTTTCTACTCCTACTATTTTTAAAGTTATCATTGTCTCTAACTGTTTTTTCACATTCATTGCTAACCTTTATATCTATTATATAACTCCTCCAAGTGTCTGGAATCCGTATATGTTTTAAGCTGAGGCTGGCTGTAAAAATAATCAAATGCTCCTTCAAGATGCCAATCACTTGCCTTCAGAGCCTGCAGTGCTATTTTCTCACTGAAAGTTCATAATTAGATTTTCAAATTGAACACGTGTCAAATATGCAGGTAATGTGCATTCTTGTAACTATGAAAAATAACTTAAGAACATAACTTTACCATCAACATGGTATCCAATGCAAAACAATTGATACAGAAAAATATATCCACCCCCCCCCCCCCCAAACACACACACACACACTTCAATGTCAGGCATAGTAATCACTAATCAATAACAGGAACTTCAAAATTTTCCAAATGAATATATAAAAAATTGTATATAAAGGCCTTGAATTCAAGATCCAACAAAGGTCCCTCCTTCCCTCCACCTCTTTGTTCCTGACAAAATCAATAAAATAAAGAAATATAAGTATGAAAAGGCTGCGTTTGGATTTGAGTACGGCGATGTAGGACAAAGTAAAATTTTTTTTGTATCATGTTTGGTTTGTGGGGAAAAAGACAATTTTCTAAATTGTCTATGTCTCCACCTGTATTTTTTGTACCTCCATATAGCTGGGATGAAGAGACAGAGACGGCAGACAGAAACCTTTCTACAATAATACCCTCGCTTGGTGGTGGTCCGACAGCGGCCGGTGGAGGTCCGGCGGCAATCGGTAGTGGTGGGGTGATGGTCCAATGAGTGTCAATAATGTCATTTTATTTTTATGTCCATTGTCTCCATCAATACAAACACGATAGGAGACCGCCTTTTTTTCCATATTGTCTCTGTCTCCATGTCTCTATCTCTTTGTCTCTGTCCACCCTTCAATCCAAACGCAGCCAAAGGGTATCTCATGTCTATTTCTAGGAAGCACAGACTCACATGGGACTCCGCTGAAATTTTGTGGTGTCCGCATGTCTGACAAGTGTTAATATGTATCCATTAGTGTTATTAATTGTGCATCCTGGCGAGCCAAAAATCCGTTATGAAAATATAGCAGATAGCCTTGCGGCATATTATATATATATACCAAAGTCTTATCCCATTAAATGGGGTCGGCTGCATGGATCAAACAGCATCATTGCACCATTTTTTTGCTTTGATCCATGACAAAGGATTCAGCAAAATTTTACGTTGATTGTTGAAGGCCTAGCACAACCCTCCTCTTTTATTCGGGCTTGGGACAAGCTATGTAAAAACATAGGCATTCACTGGTCCAAATTCAAATTTAATCTTGACCATATGATATTATCTAATGGTCCAAATTGCTTCCTCTCACCTCTCACATAAGGATATCATTCTCACCGGATATGCTCACTATATATATATATATATATATATATACATTTACCGATAAAATCTAATAACATAATTTAAAACAATAAAATAAGAGACATATTCAATATTTCTAAGAAATTAAATTCATCAAATACAACTAAATTAAGTAAAAACATGGACTCATAGTCAATTTGAAAGCATAGCTTAATAAAAATCAAGAGCAAAACGTCGAAGCTCGAAAGGCAAAAGGACAAACTAGCAAAGGCAGTACACATAAGTGAAGACTGGATTGAAGGTGCCATGCAGCCGGCGTCGTCGGAGCCATTGGTCACAGAAGCAGAGAAGGGGTAGAAGGCAGAACATAGCAAGGGGGGGCAGAGGCAGTACATGAACAGTGAGGCGAATGGTAAACGGGAGTTATTTTGAGTGGGTATTTTTAAACAAATAAATTAGTTTTTAAAAATAAAAAATGAAAAATACAAAACAGCCTTTTCATTCCCATAAAAAAAGCTGCTATTTCTGCAATTGAACACAATCAGGATTCTGCAATGCTACACAATATCCATAGCGGTATTGTTCAAAGGTGCTATGCTATAGTGCTATAGTGGCTATTCAGCAACACTGATATCTAAAATATATTCAGCTCAGACATGCAGTTGACACAGCTTGACATTGATCAAAAGAATCTAGGCATGGCTCAGAAACACTGCAGGCATGGCCATACACATTTTATATTATGAATCGTGATTTTTTTCTTAAATTCTTAATTTTTATAAGTATATGCTCCGTCTGTGCTCTATGATTTTAGGAGTTTGGTGTTTCGACGCATATGTGTCCATGCCATGTCATGTGTCAATGCTTCCTAGGCCTATTGAAATAATAATAACAACAAAAACATAGTAAAAGTAAAATCTAGAAAATTTGCAAACAGATAACAAATCATAGGAATCTATGAGATTACCTTGCTCCAGTAATTACCATGAACTGCTGGAGTTTGTCACGGTGACCTCTCCCTAATTTGTGCTGCAGTAAAAACCAGAACAAACTAATAATCAGTACAAATTATATTGGCCATAACAAATAACCTATAAGACATATATTAGGAGAAACAAAATTTGAGCTTTATCATCAACAAGAACATCGCTTCATTTAACCGATGCTCAAAATTCAAACAGCAATCAAACCGTCTTCACACACAAAAGTGACTAAAACAATATTGAGAATTTAGAGAAACAAACAGCTGCGAACAATTGATGAAAAAAAAAGAACACAAATTATTGGAAAAAGTGAAGCTGAAAATTGGAGGAGAAGGTGAAGCAGTGACCATTGTGAAAGACGGAGAAGAGTAGAATCTGAGGATTGATGAAGATCCTGGAAGGTGAGGGAAGGGAAATTAGGGTTTTCGGGGCTGAATTGGGAATTTGGGATTTTTCCCCAAATCCGTGTGAGTGGAAGAAACTACGAATTGTGGGGTTTTTTTGGTTTGGGTCACTGGAGTGTGGGACCCTACAAAGCTTTCAGAATAGATAGAGAAAGAAGAGAACCAAATCGGCAACTAGTCTATTTTGGACAATACCGTATTATTATTGCAAAGGTTTCCATTGTTCATTGTTTTGCGTAGTTAGTTGGTGTTTGTCAAGGTGTAAAGAAAAGATAAAATAAACCAACTTGGGTCGGTGAAGTGGTTATCTCACTTGTCCGCTTAAATAAGGGTCGGGAGTTCGATCTCCGCCTTGTGTTTGCAGTAATCTATTGGCCAGCGACAAACCCTTAAATGAAACTCAGATCCGCGATGGATTAGTTTTTGATCTTCCGGATTGGGGATACCGTGGGAACAAAAAAAAATAAAATAAGATAAAATTAAATAATATCATACTACATATCTCTGTATTTGGATTAAATTTTACATTTAGTCCTTATAATTTAAAATTTTAAATTAAATTTTTATATTATAATTTATTTTTTAATTGCGTCCTTAACATTAGTTTTTATTAAAAAAATACTTATTTAATCATATTTTTAAAATGTAGTTAAAGACAAAAAAAAAGTAAAAAATATTATTAAGTTATAATTATATGTTATATATACTTTTTATTTTTGTATTTTTATTTTATTTCATATTATATTTTTATTTAAATTTTTATTTTGTATAAGCCTTAATCCCTAAACTTATTATGCTTAGACATGTTGAAAATAAAAAATGAATAAATCATAAACTTAAAAGTAAAGTAACACTTCTCGAAAATAAAGACCCTAATATCACCCTGCTCACTTTATCTTCATTCCTCAACCTCAAGCTTCAACAACACTTACTACTTTGCCTCCTCTGCATGCCTCTGCTTTGTGCGAGTATCAGCCTAAATTAAAATATCTTTAATTTTTAAAATTATTTATTTTATTTATATTTGTGGTCATTTCATATTTTATTATCATTTTAAAATCTTTTAATAATTATATTTGTTGAATTATTATGTTATATTTAAGTTTTGAACTGTCAATATTATGATTGAAGTAATTAAAAATTTCTTATTTATATTTTTTTCCTATTTTTTCAATCTTTAAAAATTATTTTTGCACAACTGGAGATCCCCATAAATTCCCATGAAAAATGAGGAATGGAGGTGGGGGAAACAAAATTTCTTATTTATTTTGTTTGAATTTTCTTTATATGTTTATACTTGGTCCCTCTAATAAAAAAAATAAATTGATTAGATATTTTAATAACTTAATTTTAATTGAAATTATATTTCTATATATATATTTTTTATCTTATAAATTTTTATTTACAGAAATATAGGAGACTCATTGTTTAATTTTTCTTTTTTCTTCATATTTTCTACATATCTCTTTACATGTTATTATTACTCTAATTTTATTATTTATACTTTTAATATTTTATCTCATTCTTATTTTATTTATTAACTGTATATTTTTATCAAAATTGAAATCAACTTAAATGTTTTATTTATTTTCATATGAATATATTTTATTGTAAGTAAAACATGTATTTTCTATTGA
Source organism: Aeschynomene evenia (assembly GCA_013621005.1). Classification (NCBI taxonomy): domain Eukaryota; kingdom Viridiplantae; phylum Streptophyta; class Magnoliopsida; order Fabales; family Fabaceae; genus Aeschynomene; species Aeschynomene evenia. Next base: position 10,607,389 of record CM024272.1, read on the forward strand.
GGAAAATTCCAAATTTTAATTTATTCTTGATAAAAATAGGTTATAAAAATATTTTTTAAATATTAAATATAATATTTTACACATTTTTAAAAAGTTTAGAAGAAAAATTGATTCTTAATACTTTATAAATTAGTCTTAATAAATATTAAATAAAAAAATAAATTATTCAAACTTTTACTAAAATTGAACCAATCTAATTTTATCATTTTGACCCTCCTAAAAAATACCTCTAGCTTTGCCTCTGTACATTAAAGTGGAGGTGGTGAGGGGAAAAACACGATCGTGAGAATAGAGGTGGGAAAGGTAGTCCGATCCCGCCCTGCACGATTGCCACCTTAACCTATTAATGCCTTGCCTGGCACTTGGGAGGACTTACGATGAGATCAAAAGCCTTTTTGCCGAATTTGAACCTTCAAGTTAATGTTAATGGGTCGGTAATGTCATGAGCCCAACTATGCTCAGCCTAATAAAGAACCATAAAAGCCCAACTAATAATATATTGACCCAAGAAGAGTGAAGGAAACAATAATAAATAATATTAGCAATTCGTATACCAAAAAAAATATTAATAATTCAATACATTTTTTATTCTCCTACATATCTTTTATATTTATTCTATTACATTTGAATTTTTAATATAATCTCATTCTAACATTCAATTCTTTATTTCGACCACTTTTAGATGTGGAAATACGAGCTTATTATTGTAACAAAATTAAATATTCAAGATGGATGGAAGACTATGAAACTATATTGAAATGTATAGTATTAATCCAAGATTGAAGAAAACTTAAAGTAAAATTTAATGAATGATAAAAGAGTGAAGTAATGCAAGTAATATCAAATCTTATCTTATATAAGCATATAGATATAACCAACTAATATCTAAACAAGTCTAATTGATTTTTAATTTCTATTCTTATATAAGCATATAGATAATATAACCAACAATTGATTTTTAATTTCTATTATATCTTTTGACAGTAAGTTGTACATAAACTATATGACTGTCTTTGAATATAGAGTCAGAGACAGAGGTACAGAGACATAAGTCATAAATATAAATATAGATGAACATATTCAGAAATTTAAAAATAAATATCTTTGTATCATGTTTGGTTACAGTATATAAAATTTTAATTGGAGCATACAATACAAATTATGACAGGTACAAAAGCACTTAAATTGTCTATGCCTCCACATCCAAACACAGGGGCGAAGCCAGAAGATTTATTCAGAGGGGTCAAAAATTACCTTCTTTTAATATTTTAATTTTAACAATGATATAGTTATTTTATTAGACTTTTATCTTTATAAAATAATTAAATTAATGTTAAAATTAAAAATATTAAGATCAAATTGATATTAGATTAAAAATATTATGACTAAAATAATTATTTACACTAAATTTTACTATGAAAATTAAAAAAAATTATACATTTATATATAACATATTATCAATATATAAATAATTAATTAAATATAAAATTGATCAACATTATTAAATAAAATGTTTAAAAAGTAGTAAAATAAAACAATTAAAATTATTTTTAAAAAAAATTAAAAAGTCAGGGGGCCATCGCCCCTTTCTCCCTAATGTGGCTTCGCCACTGTCCAAACACAATACAAAACTTAAATGTCTCTTTTAAGTGAATCCAAACATAGCCTATATGTACAAATACCACTTTATATACAAATATCATAATTCATAATTGTGAAGGAAATAGGCAAAAGGAAACAATCAAGACAAGTCAGAATTGCAGCAAGGACCAAGTTATACTAGATTAAAATACAATAACGAACTAGAGAGAGAGGGGGGTATCATTATTATTTGAGAAAATTATCTTATTATTATTATTATTAGTACTCCCTTAATTTATTTAATTTCCACCTCTCTTTTTCTTCTTTCTTAGGATATTATTCCATTGTTAATTGGTTGCAACTAATTATACAGGTATTATATTTTTGTTTCTACTACTGATATGTTTGTAGTTGGTGTGTGTTAAGAATAATATTCTACTCTATTGGAAGTGGAAGTGTTGCATTTCATTTCAATAGAACAATTATATGTATCTTTGCTTACCACTCAAAATTACCTTGAGTTGGTTAAAAGTGAGTTGAAGAAAAGCAAATATGTTTGTTTTGTAAATTTACTTCTAGAAAAAGTGTATTACTTTGAAAATAATTGATTCTAGTGGAAGCTAGAACTATTAATTTTTACTTTTACTATCTCACAACAACCCTCTCAAATCCACTTTTTTAACATCTTTTCCAAATACAAATCAATTTTTTCTACATCAATTATTTTAAACACAATTCTTTCAACATCTATTATTTCAAAAATAATTCAACCAAAATCTAAACCAAACAGACTCTATATCGTACACTTTATTCTGCTTTTGGAAATTTGACCCTTACAAATTGTTGCAAGCATCCATCGTCCATAATTATTAGTGATTGATTCGATTAAGATATTGAATTGCTAGTCCAATCAATGAGTTACTGGTTGAACTTAATTAATTTAATTAAATAAATATATTCAATGAACATGTTATTATTGACATACTATAACACAATAACTTGTCAAGTTTGGTGGTAGTGGAAATTGTCTCTTGTCAGGAAACTAAGTGTGTATTTGGATTAGCGTTTACAAACTGGAGTTTGGAGAAACTTGATTTTGTAGAATTGATTTGGAGTAGAAGTGAGTTGATACTAATGTGATTTATGTTTGAAAAAGTTTTGTTCAAAAGTGAGTTTGATAAAATGAATATTGTTTAAATATCAAGATTAAAATCACTTTTTATTGTAAAATTACTAAAAAGGGTACATGAGAAATAATTAAAATATAAAAGTTACTAAAACTCTATGAGTATAATATTATACTTTTAATATTTATTTATCATATTTTTTTTGATAATTGAATAAAATATATTACTGTTATTATAAAAAAAAGTATATATATATATATATTATTTAAGATATTATATTTCTATTAAAAATAAAACATTAATATTATTTATAAAACTATATTATTAATGTTATTTATAAAAATGTATCAATTTTACTAAAAGAAAGATATTGAATACAATTATTATTAGTAATTAAAAGTCAATGTTTCACCAAGTCTAATAAATGCTCAACAATGACTATGAGAACCCATTTCCAAGTGCAGAGACAGCTGCAAGAAGAAATGAAGGTCTTAAAACTCCCACTTCAGATCTATGCCCCTTTGTTTCTTTCCAAACATAGTCACTCGTCATGAACTATTTTTGACGGAAAGTCTGCTCCTATGGTACCATAGAAGGGATCTTCCAATTTTTTTACTTAACAATCTCTCTTAACCTTGATGACATCTTTGACGGTGGTGGTGGTACCGTTGCTTGCTGCTGCTACACCTTGCTAGCAATGGAGAAGGAGGTGGTGGTGAGGAATTTTGGAGGACAAAATGGGTAAAAATGAATGAATTAATCTTCAATTATAATAATCCAATGTGAAAGCTAGATTTTTTGGCTTCAAGTGAACGGAAGTTTGAACCTTGAATCAGATCTGCGTTTCAAAGAAAAAAATTTGCCAAACAAAAATTTCGACGTTCAAGAACAGTGAACGAGCGTTTGAGCTACTCTAACGCTCACCCAAACACATCCTAAATCTCAAAAACTTCAGCGGCTAACGTTTGGATTGATGGGTGAGAGAGCAAGAGACACGAAAACATTGAAAATAGAATAATGATATTCGTACATACATTTTCTCTTACATATCTTTCTTCATCCACTTTATTACTATTGGATTTTGATGTGACATCACTCTAACACTTCAACTTTTATTTTCCACCATTGGATTAATATGTATGTTTATCTTACATACAAAAAAGTATGTACAAAGGGTGATGCTAAATGAACAATATAAAACCAGCCCAACCAGCCAATAAATGAGATTTTGGGCCATAATTACTTAGTTCATTACAATCACAATGATTATTTGGGTCAAAATCAAAACCAAAATAAATTCATTGGCAGTATGAACTGATTTTTCATTGTCCACTTAGCATTATTGATGAGCAAATATCATAACTCTTGAAAATACGAAAACAATCCGTAGATGTGGATGGAGACAATTTATATAAGAATAAAATGACATTATTAATCTTTGTCATACCACTGTCAAATAAGCGTCTTTCATCTCTCATTTCTGCCATTCTCTTACAACTATATATAAGTACTAAAAATATAGACGGAGATATGGATAATTTAAAAAATCTATACACCTCAAATACCAAACACGATATAAAATAAATTTAACCAGGTCTTCCCTCACAAATATAACATATCACTTTTTATTGCTACTTCAACGAGGTGATACTAGCATCACAATTTAATTTTCTCTCAGATGGGGATCCACTCATGGACTTCCGTTTATTTTATTTATATTTTATAATTATTTCATATTTTATTATTATTTTAAATTTTTTTAATAACTATATATTTATTGAACTCATGTTCAATTTAAATTCTGAATTATTAATAATACAGTTTAAGTAATTAAATTTCTTATTATTTATGTTTTTTCTATTTTTTATTTTTAAAAATTATTTTTATACAACTAAAAATTCTGCACAGGATTATATGAGAAGAGCATTGTTAGAGGCACAACAAAAAATCAGTCAAAACAGCCAACAAATAGGAATTTGGGTCACAATCACAAAGCCCATTAAAAATATATTCATGAGTAAAAGTGCTATTTGAACCATAAAATGTTAAATGGACTTTGTTAGCTATTTTAGCTGATTTTTTTGTTGTGATCCAAGTATTTGTGATAAAAAAAATGGAGAATGGGGAGAAAATAATGAATGGAATGGAGGAAAACATAATTCGGGAGTGGTAATGGTACTCCTCATCCCCTCCACCTTTCTTTATACAATAGTAATATTTGTATATACATTTTCTCTTACATACATTCTTTACATACTTTATTATTTTTAAATTTTAATGTGACATTACTCCACCACTTCTTTTTCTCAACCCTTGGATCAAAACATATGTATGCTATACATACCAAATGCTATGTACGAATAGCATTACTCTTCTTTATATATGTGTAGGCATTTTGACATTACTTTTTCCAATAAGTTGGAATCAATATTCTCCCAGATTTCAGATGCTTGGTGAAGCCATTGTACGAAGATGTACCGTGGAATATTGGCCAGACCATAAGATAGTGGACATGCCCATGCATGGACCCCAGGCATATGCTCTGGTCCTTCCCTCTATATATGTGGGCAAGTTGCTCTCTCTATTATGGTTCACTTATATTATTTAGAGAGTTGCTATATGAATAGTAAAAAAATAGCTTATACACAATAAGCATGCATAATGGTTGATACTAAATGAACAATACAAAATCAGCCCAACCAGCCATTAAATAAGATTTTAGGTCATAATTACTCAGCTCATTACAATCTCAATTATTATTTGGGCCAAAACCAAAGCCAAAATAGGCTCATTGGCTGTATGGACTGGTTTTTCATGGTTCACTTAGTATTATTAATGCATAATATATACTATACATTGCACGTAACAAATATCACATATTGTAAAGAAGTATGATATTGCAATATGTGATATATGTTATGCACATTACATAATACTTGTGCATAATATGTAATATACATTGTGTATATTACATATTATATATTGTGCACAGTCTATTGACTGTTCTGACTAATTTTTTTATTGTGCACCAAAATTATTCTAATTATTTATATCTCCATTGGGAGTAGTGGTCCTCTTGTTCTAGCGTGCATAGCTAGAAGATTATTAGGAAAAGTGGTCCTATCTTAATTTATTCATGCAAATCTTATCCTCCAAGATTATTAAGTTGTTTTTGTTGCAATCCCACACAACACCAACTTAGTCAGGAAAACTTAAATAAAAAATACTCTTTTTTATCAAGGATTTGTTTGAAATTTTAATTTCCAAAATAATTTTTTTTATTCCAATTATAATATGAATCTAAGTACGAAAATTATAAATGAGTTTGAATAGAGATTATTCAAAAAAAAAATGATGAAATATCAAATTTGCAGCTCTTTCGACAAAGAGAAGAGCTCCTCTTATACCAGATATAGTAAGAAGACAAAAACCTTAATGAATGAACCTTTATACAGGTTAGAAGGAGGGGTATCTCCATGTGTTAACAATAGTGTACGTCAATCCACTTATCATAATAAGGCTAATCACGAAGATTAATAACAAACTCATCAATGATATGTGTTTTACAATAACATACCCAATATGAGCTCAATAAAGGCCCAATATCAATAAGTTCGGACTTAAACAATATATCCTATTTAATTTTGACATTTAATTACTCTAAGTTTAGAATAATGCGACATAAATTTATGTTAGTTTGCAAATAAGATTTGGCGTCGAATATCCTATTATGATGGTGGGCATGATCGGAGACTCTCTAGGCTCCCTTTGTATATTTGGAAGTACTGAAATAAAGTGATAAAAGCATGGAGAAGATGATAAGAAATATAAAAAAAGGTACTCTTGTCGCCAGACATCCATCCACTGTACCACGGACCATTGTCATAATGTCATTGAACTGTCTTCAGAATGCACCCGAACAACAATTTGAAATGTTGTTGGACTTCTGCTGCCGTCGACGAACCATCGTTGAACTACCACCAGACCACCACTATATAGAGGTCTTAATGTGAAAAGGTTTTCATCTCTCATTTTTGTTTCTCTGTCCGAACTATATGAAGATATTTACAGATACAAATAAACAAGATACCACTTGCTGGAATTGTCCCTTATTTGTCTATGTCTCTAGTGATGTATCCAAAGAAGCAGTCTAATAACTTACATCAGTCCATCTTATAATAATTACCACAAATTACAGTCAATCTTATATATAATAACCACAAATTAAATAGATGTTTCATAACCACGTGGTGTGGCTCAGTTGGATGTGGAGTTGAGTTTCCTTAAGCATGTCCCGAATTCGATCCCGGTTTTCATGTGTATGGAAATTCACCCGTGGCCAAGGCCGCCCTCGCCACTGCAGTGCCTGGGGTCAGATTAGTGGGCTTTTGGCCCGACACTGACTGGTCTAAGACCCAAAAAAAAATAGATGTTTAATATCAATTAGCAGGAGTTGAATTCATATTCCTTAAATAGATCAACTCTTTAACCGACTGGTCAGATTAGTGGGCTTTCGGCCCGACACTGACTGGTCTAAAACAAAAAAAAATAAATAGATGTTTTATATCAATTAGCAGGAGTCGAATTCATATTCCTTAAATAGATCAACTCTTTAACCGGTAATAATATATGTACAATAATTATACATTCAACAACTAGTATTGAACGTGTATTATGTATCATACGTACGTAATGTGTGTCATATGTAATATAATGTTTATTACATATGACACACATTACTTATAACATATAGCACAGTAGTACACATTGGATACTAGTTGGATGAATGTCTGTTGTACAACAACAATGTTTATCGTACAACAGAAATACGTCCAGCTAGTATCCAATGTGTGCTATATATGATACACAATATGTGCGATATGTATAATACATGTACATATAACACATATTCAATATTATGTATAGTACACGTTGAATGCTAGTTGGACGTACGTATTTCTGTTATACGGCAAGTATTATATATTGATTAAGTTTGATCTCTAAAGACAACCGTATTATATATGTATGTATTGATAGAGTTTGATCTCTAAAGACAACCGTTACATTTCTTCATGAAAGGAAGGAGACAAATAATTGCTTCATGTTATTATTATACCCATCTCAAGCAATGAAATTAACTCCCTTTTCAATTACTATTTATTTATTTATTTTATCATTTTCATACTTAGAATTATTTTTAGAGTTTTGTTAGGGATATAAAATTGTATCAATCAAAACAACAAAAAAATAGGAATTTGGGTCTAAATCACTCAGTCTATTAAAATACACATGATTTAAGAATATTATTTGGGTCAAATGTGTTAAAATGAACTTTTTTTACTGTTTTAACTGGAAAAATATTGTTATGCAAGAATTTGTGATATTTTTATTGTGCTTTTTATGTCTTTTATTACTACAGTTGGATGCAATCAACTTATGAGGTGAATTTTTTTTTTCTGGCAGAGTATGAGAATTTGAATTAATTGGAAACCACATTAATTCAAACATAATAAAAAAAACTACTTGTATTTTCAAATTTTTCATATCTCTTTCTCTCGTAATTTTTTCTAATAAATCTTGTCTTATTATATACAACTACCCTTAAAACGGCAAATAGAGCTAATTTCTTAGATTACACAGTTAAGCAGCAAGTGCAACTGTACAACCACTAATATATATATATATATAGCAATAATACGGATAATGAAAAACCATCTCATACAGTCAATGAGTTTATTTTGGCTTTGGATTTGGCCCAAATAATCATTGAGATTGTAATGGGCTGAGTAATTATAATCCAAAATCTCATCTATTGGCTGGTTGGGCTGATTTTGTAATGTTCATTTAGCATCACCCTATATATATATCACAAATGTTTGGGGACCAACAAAAAACCAGCTAACAAAGCTCATTTAGCATTTTATAGCACAAATAACATTTTAATCATGAGTATATTTTTAATGAGGTTTGTGATTGTGGCCCAAATTCCTATTTATTGACTGTTTTGGCCGATTTTTTTGTTGTACCCCTAGCAATGCTATATATATATATATATAGCAAACTAGCAACTATCCGTATTCAATTTTTCAAGAACACAAAAAATAACATGTTGCTAGCACTTAGCAATAATCCTCCTCCACAATAAAATATAATGGGGGACCGATCAATGTATAACATAGATTCTTGTTGTTTTATGCGAAGCTTCCTCGCATGTACAAAACTGCAAACAGAACTAAACAAAAATGAACACAAACCAAGAGAACATATATAAACTACATTGCATGGGGACCAGAGTCATCATTCATCACAAATTCTTCAGTGATCATCATCAAACAATTATAAAAACCTAAATAACTACTCAATTCTTATTTTATCATATAGGTTTTAATTTTAATAAATTAAAATATGATTATAAATATTTTTTAACTCACGATTAAATATATTTTAGCATTTGATAAGAATTTTTGGGGATCCAAGTAGAAGAATATGCTCAATTATCATTGGATTGTTATATGTGGAATTGAAGAGGAGATGGTAACTAACAAACTTGGGCTAATCAAGTGGTTAGTTTATTTGTTCTCTTAAGTAATAATTAAGGTTTTAATTTTTGTCTTGTGTACGTAGCAACCTGTTAACCAGTGATTAAATTCTTAGATAAAACTCCATACTATGACAAATTAATCCTTAATTTATCGGACTAAAAAATACCGTCCGTCGAGTCCTAAAAGAGGAGGTGGTATCTGATACCCGTAAGGCATGCGTAAGACGTCACACAGACAATGAAGGCAGGCATTAGTATGTAATATGTAATTGTAACTTGAAAGTCTCGCTTAAGTTAGGTTATGGGCAATGCAAAGTTGGTGAACCAAGATCCATCACATTTATATATAAATTAAAGTGTGACTATAAAATTTAAAAATTATAGCTACTTTTTTTACATTTTTAAATGTATTATATCATATTAAAGAATATAGAAATATTATAGTTATTTTTTTACATTTTTAAATCTATTATATTATATTTGAGAATATAGAAATGTTCTAAAAAATATATTAAAGAATATAGAAATATATAAATTTGGAGTTAATAAAAGTCAAACGAAAAGATCGATATAGCATCCGTTACCTATACAGATTTCGCGCCAAATAAATATTATTATCTTCCATACACCTTACTTAAACCTCGAATTTTATGCAATAATAATTAGTTACGCTTGGGTGCGCTTGTTATTAAAATTAAAATGAGACTAGTGACTAGTTCGTGACTATGAAGTTGTTTTTTATATTTTAGTGAATGTTTTATAAAATAATATTATTTTATTTTATTTTATTGATAATTTATTTATAAAATAATATTATTTAATATAATTAAAGTCACTCTTAAATTTTATTTTAATTTATTAAAATATTAATATAAAAGATAAATATAAAGAAAGAGAAAAAGAATTTGGATAGTATAGTAATTAATTTTTAATTTTTTTAGAAATAAAAAAGTAATCAATTTTTTTAGAAATAAAAAAGTAATCATTTTTTTAGAAATAAAAAAGTAATCAATTTTTTAGAAATAAAAAAGTAATCAATTTTTTTAGAAATAAAAAAGTAATCATTATAATAGATAAAAACTTTGTATGAATAAAATTTATATATAGTTTAAAATATTAAACTTGTAAACAGATAGATATCACTTAGTTAGTCTAACTACCAATTTAGTTAAATTTGTTTTCCCCTTCATTATCTTGTAATTCTATCTGCTATATATAGCAGCATCACATATGTATTTTCACTCATTCAGATCATTTTTCAATAAACCTTGATGTTATACACAAGCTTTCTATTCTTTCTCAGTTTCTCTCTTAAGTGTTTCTCTGCATAATCACTATTACATAGGTGATGCTCTGTTATCTTCTCAAAACTCTTCAATAAGTTTTCTCCTTAAATGAGTTTTATAAAAAGATCGTATGATTATATTAAATTTATTAAAATCAATATAAAAAATTGAACTTTATTGAAGTTCTTTTTATTAAAGTGAAAAATTTTGTGGACCTTATTTCAATAAGCAATGCTTTGTAACCAATATCCGTTTTCGATATATATATATATATATATATATATGTGCATAAATAATTTCAAATTTCAACTACGTTTTATTGTAGTAGTGCAATAAAAATAATTGAATTTGTCCGATTTTAAAAGATGGTTGTCAATAGTTTCTATATTATGAGCAAAAAAGTTTAAGTAAACAAAAATGAAAGCAAGACCCACGATCAATATAAAATACAACTTTAATTTATTAACTAACTGCACATGAGATTGTTAACTTAGTAGACAGCGCATTATCTAACGTGTGTATAAACAATATCATTTTTAGTAGATAATGCTGTCAAAAATACTTTTTTTTTCGTGCTAATGTAAAAAATACTTTAAACAATAAAAAAATTAGTTTTACTAGTAATTATCTAAATCTAAACACAAAAAACAAACTGGTATCTTTTAATTTCCTCTAGTATATAATAAAACCTCGTGTGTCAAAGCAAGAAATCTGGAATAATTGGTAATTAGAGTATACTTTTTAAATATTTAACTAATAGTTCAATTTTTATAATATCTGAAAAAATGATTTTGTAATTAAATATTTATCCTAAAATTTTCACGTAAGAGAAACTAGTTATACCGATAATAATTTAAATTTTTTTAATCATAATGTATGATCAATATTAAATAGTTGTATACCGACCATTAATCATGTATTGTCACTTTAAATAAGCATATTTAACCTTTATATCTTTTATTTTGAAAAGAAACTTGCACTTTCGTGATAACAACTTATTGTGAAATTGATTTATGCCCATAAAAGAACTCGCGTGTCATCACTCATCAACTATATACACATACACGTATTATGATATTGGAAATATAAAAAAGGGTACTTCGCGGCTTTCGGTGCTATCTATAAAGTCAGCATTAGGAACAAAAATTAGGGATAGTAGTTATCTCCAACAATAAAATAACACTACTATATTCACAATAAAAAAAATAGTATAATATTTATATAATAATCATATATATCATTAAATTGTAATATAAATTTATAAATAAATATAATTTAATAATAAATATAATTATTATATAAATATTATATATTTTCATTATACACTTATAATCAAAATATCATATAAAGTTTGAAACGGTTCGCAATTTCACATAGCAATGATTTTCCTAAGGAACACGACACGTAAGGGAATTGGAATTACCTATATTCAGCAAAGTTTACACGTACAGTCCAAAAGTCCTATTTTAAAATTAATATTCACGTTTCACGATAGAGTTTATTTATTTAGCTTGAACACGTCTTCAAATGACATGTATCGATAATATTTGTATTTAGTTCGTGGAGAGGTTTTTAGTTTAATTTTAATGTAGGATAATTATATCGTATATATTATAATAACAAATATGATTTATTTTTGTTTTCAATATATTTAGAAAAATAATTTAATTCACAAATGATAATGTTCCGTACCTTTGCTCTGGTAGGAACTGTCACCGGTCTCTAACTCCTCGCACAGCTCCTCTCCAAGGCGCGGGGGGTGGTTTCCCTGAAAGGACTCCGAAGCTTAAGTCAGTAAGTGCTCAAGGCTTGGGAACTCAACTGAGAGCGTACCTGGTTCATGAGAGTGACACCCTATTTATAGAGCGGGATGCGAGCTCCTTCCGCGCTTCTGCTTCCGAGCGACTCGGGATAACCTCTACCCCGCTTTCTGTGGCGTACTGGGTTGATCCGCGTAGTGCTGTTGCAGTGCGGATTATTCGGCGTCATCATCCGCTGTGGATAAGCGTCCGCCTTTTTCGGGGGAACGTGCATATTTCTCCCTTGGGTCGGGTCATGATACCCGGACCCGGGTTTGGCTTCAGGTCCTCTAGGTCGGGTCGGGTCGGTGAATCCGTACCTGGATCCGTTTGCGACCCATTAGCAATGGATTACCCGTTCCTTATTGGGCCTTGATCTGGACTGGGCCCTTCTAGGGGTGTACCCGAGGTCCGACCTTGGGCTCTGGGTAGGTCCCTTGCTTGACTTGGGCCGTCCTTCGTTTGGGCCGTAGTTGGGGTTTCGAACTGGGCCACCGAATCGGGCCGCAATTCGGGGTGTGAACATTGCCCCCAACTCGGAGCTTGGGCATGGGTCGAGGTTCGAGTTGAAATGCCAAGGGGTGCTTCGCAACCCGTGCCCACCTATCTCTGACACACGTCTCTTCACGTCGCATCGTGTCGTTCGATGCGTGACACGTGTCAACCGGAGACGAAACGTTTCCGAGATGGCTTTTTAGCTTTCCGAAATTGCCCCTGACTTTGGCATGCGAAATGACGAAGATGTCCCTGCCCTTTGGCGCTATAAATCGCGCGCTGGGCACTATTCCTTCGTCTTCCTCCTTTCAAACTCTCTCGTTCTCCCTTTCTTTCCGCGATCTCAGCTTCCTTCATCCGACTCGCACTCCCCATCTATTCAGAGGCATCGCTGCCGTGAGGTGCACCGGAATCTTGCAGCCACCATTGGACGCTTTCTCTTCTTTGAACTAAGTAAGCACTTCCATATCTTATGAGTTATTGCATTTTCTTGCATTTCCTTTCCTGGGATTTCTGGAGTTTTTTACTGGCTTTTGAGCTTGCTAGTATTAGCGTCGCTTTGACTAGGTTCATGGCATCCCTTTCTGGTCTTTTGCTTACGTACTGGGTTAGGCTCATGGGGTCGCGTCCGCCATTGACGCTACTTCCTTGCCTCTCCCACGTCTGCCCGCGTCTTCACCTCTCAAGGGATCTAGACATCGGGCTTAAATACCTCGGGCACCCCATGTCGGGTTCCGTTTTGGATAGTTCAATACTTCCAGGAGAACCTTGATCCTTCTTAGGAAAGATTATAACTCCTTTAGTTTCATGACTTAGTGTTTTAAGCTTTTGTTATCTTCGGAATGGTGACGTCGGAGCTCGGTATCCCCTCATGGGGTCCGTTATTCTTGCCCTTTTTCCTTTCATGGGAAACCATGTTAAACGCCAAACCCCGTTCTCCGAGGACAGTTGCTAAACCGTTTAAATGGCTTCCCTTGTAGGTGATGGGTAAACGGCCGAAACCCGAGCTCCGTCGTCCCCTTCTTCTCGACGACTCTTACGATTGGGCCGGGGAGGAAGCTTTGGGCATCGCCTCCGTTGTTGATGAGACGTACGCCACCACCGTCCAATCCCGGGAAGAGTTCTTTCTCGAGGGGGCTCATGGCCAATACCATATAGAGGCCCCCTCGGAGGATGAAAGAGTCCCTTTTAATCGGGGTGATGAACCCGAGGACTTCTTTTACTTCTACGACCTCGTGCTAACTCGGATCGGGGTTAAGATCCCGTTCACCGATTTCGAGGTGAAGATTCTTCGGATCGCCGGAGTTGCCCCCAGTCAGCTCCATCCGAACTCTTGGGCCATGGTGAGGGGATATGAGAGGGTTTGCGAGTTCCTCGGGATTCCTCCCTTCCTGAGAACCTTCTTTTATCTTTTTACCCTCACCCATCCTCATGGGTCTGAGGGATGGATCTCTTTCCGAGCTCATACAAGTCGGAAAGTTTTCACCCTTTTTGAAGACTTTGTGCATAACTTCAAGGAGGTGTACTTCCGAGTTCTCGCAGCGGAAGATACATCGCCTTTTTGGTTTAGCGCGGAAGGCAAGCGTCGGTTCCATTTGTACTGGCGCCGAGATGTCCTCCCCTTGAGCTTGGAGGAGGAGGATCTAACGGACGCCGAGCTGGCCTTGGCCAATCTCTTTCTCGATCATTGTCGAGCTAAGAACTTGGTCTTAAAGAAGCTGGTACGGGGTAATGACTCCGAGCTTGAGCAGGAACTCGGTAGTCTCCCTTTTATCCATTTCGCTTCTTTAATTTCCCTTGCAATTTCATGTCATTCATACTTAGCATTTTTCCCTTTTGTGCGTAGGTACCATGATGGGCGCCGCGAACCTCGACTCGGTCCGAGCTGCCTGTCTGGCTCAGAAACGCAGGAAAGCTCAGGCTGGGACTTCGGGTGCCACCTTGGCCGACCCGTCCTCGCAACCAGCGGTGGTAGCCACTCCTGCCCCCACTCCTTCTTCTGACCTCAAACGCAAGGCTCCCTTGCTGGATGACGGGCCTGACTTTAATGCTGTTCAATCCGAGGTGCGGAAGAAGAAGAAGAACGACTCAACCTCCCTCTCCCCCTTCGATCGGGACTACAACTTCCCGGAGATGATCGACCGAGAGCTTTACAACTCGGCGACTATTGCCGAGCTCTCGGGTGCCAACGATCTCCGAGGTTTTCTCCAGTGGGGGGAAAGGACCCTGCTCAAGACTGTGACTGTGCTTCGACACGTAGAGCCCTTGGTCCTGCTGGGCCAAGGTGCCCAAGAAGAGATAGAGGCTCTGCGTGAAGCTCATGATACAGTGGCGAGGGAGAACGAGGTCCTCCGAGATCGGGTCAAGGAGATGGAGGAAGAGCTCACATCCGCCAAGGAGGAGCTGAAGGCAGCAAAGGAGGAGTCGGCTTCTTTCCAGGGGGAGCTATCAGCGGAGAAGAAGAAGTCTGAGGGACTGCTGGGCGAGCTCGACGACCTTCGCCTTTCCTCCACACAAACCATCTCCAAATTGGAGAGCGAGGTGGTGGAGATGCAGGACACTTTAGCTGACTCGGCTCAAGCCGTAGCAGCCTTTATCAAGGATCAGGTCGGAGTTATTGCACCCGAGCTCGACCTCAGCAAGGTGGGTATGTTCACGGAGATCATAGACGGGAAGTTGGTGGTGAATGACCCTAACTCGGCCGACAATGCTCAACCTGCTTCCACCGTCGATGTCGATACGTTCCTGCTCGAGGAACCGACCTCCGAGGTTCAAGCTGACAAGAGTGCCTGATTACTTTTGTAATAGACTTAAAACTTTTGCAGAGAATACTTTTCATACTTTTGTATGTTTTATATTTCTACTTTCCCGGGTTCCCTTTTGGGTTCGTGCCGGCTTTGTATAAATAGTACATTTTCCGGGTTCCCTTTTGGGGTTCGTGCCGGCTTGTTTGTAAATTGCGCGTTTCTCTTTAACTTGTGTTTTTCACGAAGCTATGTTTTTTGTGCTAAGTTTTAAGCTTAACCGTCTCTGATTTTAGCCAACTCGGGGCTTTAACCAACTTGGGTTTTAATTTAATAACCAGCTCGGGTTTTAGCCAACTCGGGGCTTTAACCATGGGTTTTAATTCAATAACCAGCTCGGGTTTTAGCCAACTCCGGGCTTTAACCAACTTGGGTTTTAATTCAATAACCAGCTCGTGCTTTAGCCAACTCGGGGCTTTAACCATCTTGGGTTTTAATTCAATAACCAGCTCGGGTTTTAGCCAACTCGGGGCTTTAACCAACTTGGGTTTTAATTCAATAACCAGCTCGGGCTTTAGCCAACTCGGGGCTTTAACCAACTTGGGTTTTAATTTTAAGAGCTTTCGTACTTTCTAGGTTCGTCCGAGTTTATTGTACCGGAGTTATTTCCTTCTTAGTACTTAGCCGTTTTTCAATTATTTATAACCTCATACATTGGGACTTTCGCAAGCGCCTCATATGTCGGGTATGTTTAGTGTGTCAAGCGTTCTTCAAGTATCGACCGGAGCTCGGGGTTGGCCAAGCTCGGTTCCTTTCACGCGTTTCGTTTCTAAGTGTTCACGCGTTTTTGTCTCGCGATTTCTCTTAGCTATTTTAAGCTTTCTTTTACCGGAGCTATTTCCGTTTTTAGTGCGTTTGCCGAGCATAGACATGTCGGGCTTACTTAAGATAATTCTATGGCGTCGGGATTAGATGACCTCATACGTCGGGTTTTATGAAAATAGTAAAAGAATTTGAAAAGGAAATATTTTTATTAATATTCTTCCCGAACTCGCCTCGTTAAAATCTCCTGGGTAAGCGCCCGAGGTAGGAAAAAGAGTACGAGCTGGGGTACATTTGTTACAAGTAGAGTTTCCTAAGGTTCGTGGCATTCCACGACCTCGGAATTTCCGCCTAGGGTCTCTAGCTTGTCTTCTTTTTCTTCATCTTTCCCGTCTTTGATCTTGTCTTTGATCTTGAGGCTATTGATGTAGCATTTTCGAGCCGTGACCTGGCAGCCCCTTATTGTGACCACGGTTCCGTCCTCGGTAGGGAACTTCATGACCAAGTGGGGAATTGATACCGCCGCCCCGAGTTTGCACAAAGCGGGTCTCCCAATGATCATGTTATAGGCTAAGTCTACCTTTGCCACTATGAAGTCGATCTCGACCGTTTTCATGAGCGGCTTGGTGCCCATTGTGAGGTATAGGGTGACGTAGCCATCAGGTCTGATTACATCATACCCTGAGAACCCTACGAGTTTCTCGTGATGAGCCTTTAAGTCGGAGCTCTTCAGGCCCATCTCATCGAACGCGTCTCAGGTCAGCAGCTCGACCGAGCTCCCCGTGTCGACCAGGACCCTTCTTATCTCCATGTTCCGAGCTATGACCGACACTACCAAAGGGTCAGCGTAGTCAGCGATTACCCCGAGGTTGTCGAGGTCCGAGAAGGTCATCGGAATTGAGGCTTTTTTCGGTGTCTTCGATTCCAATTCCTTTCTATCGACGCTCATTATCTCTTTGAGCGCTCTTTTTCTTGCTGCAGCGGTAGGACCTCCTCCTGCAAAACCCCCTGAGATAGTGTGGATTGTCTTCACTACCTCGGAGCTGTTTTCGGGGCCTTCCTCCTGGTTAGTCTTTCGATTTCTCAGGTTCCTTTTTTCGTCCCCCGGGCTAGCTTCTCTCCTTCTCTTGGGTTCCCTCTGGTCGGACACGTACTCGACGAGTCGGCCAGCTCGGATAAGCTCTTCAATGGCATCTCGGAGATCGTGACAGTCCTCCGTTCGGTGGCCATATTGCCTATGGTACTCACAATACATACTTCGGTTTGTATTTGCCCTTTGCCTCATTGCCTTAGGCTTGGGTAACCGTTCAGTATGTTGAATTTCCTGGTACACCTCACTTATCGACCGAGATAAGGGGGTGTAGTCGGAAAACTTCCCTCTTCGGGGGGCTCTCTCCGACTTCGGGCCTTCTTCCTGAGTCTTTTGAGATCGGGGGTTTTCTAGCCGTCTTTCTTTGGCCATGTCTTCAGCGGACTCCTTTGCCATTTTTGCCATCATCGCCTCCTCGGCCCTTTTGAACTCAGCAGCTCGGTCCTGGATTTCCTCCATGGTCGTAGGCTCCGACCTGGAGAGGGACTCAGCAAATGGCGACCAGCGGAGCCCGTTTATGAGCAGGGTGATCGCGTTTGACACGTGCAGATCTTTCACTAGGAGCGCTTCGACATTAGATCTTTCGAAATATGCCCTGAGCGGCTCCCCCTGCTTCTGCTTGATGTTCATCAAGCTCACGGCTTACCTCGGTTTTGTCTTCCTGGTGGTGAAATGAGCAAGGAATTGGATAGTGAGGTCGGAAAAGCAGCGGATCGACCTCGGCGGAAGACGGTTATACCACTTCAGGGCCGTCTTCAGCAAGGTGATCGGGAATGCCCGGCACCGTTCCTCATCTACCGCTCCGTCGTAGTCCATCCGGGATTTGAAGGCCTCCAGATGCTCCTCTGGGTCGGAGGTCCCGTCGTACATAAGTCCCGGTGGGGTCCGACTTGGGGGCATCTGGTATTTTAGGATGTGGGGAGCTAAGGGACCTTCTGCACGAAATTGAAACCCTCCTCCTCCTCCGCCGACCGTACATCGGTGCTCGACGTGGGTTTGGGAGTGTTCTAGCTCGTCGTAATTCTGGGACTGTTGGTCCTTTTCCCGAGATCTCCTTCGGCTGTCCCTTTCGTCGCGTTCCCGAGATCGACGTCTATCGTCGGATCTTGGTCGCTTCTGCCTTCTTTCCCGAGAGTGCTCCTTCCCACGGGAGTCGCCATTGTAGTACTTTTGCTTCTGCTCAAGCCTTCGAAGACGCTGAGCTAGGTCCTTGACCTTTTCGCGTTCTGCGTGGAGCTTCTCTTCAACCTTGCGATTGCGGCGTTCCTCCCTTTGGAGTTGTTCCTCCAGAGGGGCTCGCTTTACCATCTCTTGCTCCAGAGCACGCAGTCGTTCTTGTTGATCCCGTATTATCAGGACAGTCTGTTGCAGGTCAGGAGCCACGGTTGGTCCGACTTGGTCGGCTCCTACAACCGATTTCAACTGCGGGCGCGTCTGGACTCCGTTATTGGCTCCGACCGCCGGTTCATCCAGCCTGGGTGACGGCTGGCGTTGGGGTTGCTCGTTGGTCTCGTGGACCGTCTCGCAATGCCCTTCCGAGGTTCCTGCCATGCCGTATCCTGAGTCACCGAGGTGGACGATGCGAAATGTGGTTTTTGTTCTAGCCAGAGCTACTTTTACAACCTCGGTCCCTTAGAAGGTAAACCGACCTTGGCTGAAACTGTGTTCGGTCCCCGGCAACGGCGCCAATGTTCTGTACCTTTGCTCCGGTAGGAACTGTCACCGGTCTCTAACTCCTCGCACAACTCCTCTCCAAGGCGCGGGGGGTGGTTTCCCTGAAAGGACTCCGAAGCTTAAGTCAGTAAGTGCTCAAGGCTTGGGAACTCAACTGAGAGCGTACCTGGTTCATGAGAGTGACACCCTATTTATAGAGCGGGATGCGAGCTCCTTCCGCGCTTCTGCTTCCGAGCGACTCGGGATAACCTCTACCCCTCTTTCTGTGGCGTACTGGGTTGATCCGCGTAGTGCTGTTGCAGTGCGGATTATTCGGCGTCATCATCCGCTGTGGATAAGCGTCCGCCTTTTTCGGGGGAACGTGCATATTTCTCCCTTGGGTCGGGTCATGATACCCGGACCCGGGTTTGGCTTCAGGTCCTCTAGGTCGGGTCGGGTCGGTGAATCCGTACCCGGATCCGTTTGCGACCCATTAGCAATGGATTACCCGTTCCTTACTGGGCCTTGATCTGGACTGGGCCCTTCTAGGGGTGTACCCGAGGTCCGACCTTGGGCTCTAGGTAGGTCCCTTGCTTGACTTGGGCCGTCCTTCGTTTGGGCCGTAGTTGGGGTTTCGAACTGGGCCACCGAATCGGGCCGCAATTCGGGGTGTGAACAACATCTTTATTATTGTTGTTTTTTGTATTTTACCGTCAGTGCTGGGAAGGTTAAATAAAGTGACTTGTAAGTAAAGTGAATGCATTTTTCAGGTTAAAAAACTGATATTTACATGCAAATGTAACACAAATGCTTGGGCACAACAAAAAATCAGTCAAAACAGTTAACAAAGCTCATTTAACATTTTATGGTCCAAATAACACTTTTAATCATAAGTATATTTTTAATTGGTTGGATGATTGTGGCCCAAATTCCTTTTTATTGACTGTTTTGACTAATTTTTTGTTGTGTCACTAGCAATACTCTAAATGTAATAGTGTATCATTCTAACTTTTTTAGTATCCATTAGTATAGAAATTGATTCGGTCCAACTCCCGTTAAGTTAGCTGAAATTTGTATCAATATAATGATTTCTAAAACTTCATCAAAAAAAAAAAATAATGATTTCTAAAACTTAGGCTATTGCAACGAGAAGGGAATAGATCATTCCACTATGAGTCTATGAGTTCTCCAAAGTTCTTAAGAAGAAACAAGAATTTGGACAAAAGAAAGAAGAAAAAAGTGGAATTTAATACGACAACTTTTATTAATTTGCAAATCTAATTCTCGTATATATACTGATTTGAATTTGAAGTTTGAAACTACACAAAAATACTTCAAAATCAAGGAAAAGATAAGCTAAAATGAAAATAGAGAAATATAAGTAAATTTAAATTGATTGATCTAGATATTCCTCTCATTCGCTTCAATTTAACTAATTTATATGTTCAAAACTGCTCTCCATCTTTCTCTTTCTCCCCCACGATAGCCCATGACTGGCCTTATTTTTATGGGCTTGAAACGCCTCAAGAACATGGTCTTATTCCAGATTTATCGCAACCACCCACATCTTCGTTCCTGTATGACTCCATTGGTCTTTAGCTCGTATTAAGTGACAAATGTAATTTTTTACGTATTCAAAAATTGGGTGCTGACAGTTAATGATGATGCAAAGGAATGCAAGAAGAGAATTGAAGTTCTATCAAGAGTTTGAGAAAGACTTGTAACTTGAGAAGGAATGTAAGAAAAATATTGGAAGATCGAATGAATTGCAGAAAAATATGACTTACTGCTTTCAAGCTAGAGTTTGAGAACAATGAAATAGAGAGAACTAGGATGATGTTGGTTACAGTCAAAGAGAGGAGGAAATAGAGAGAGTCAAGATGAAATTAACAATTGTTGAGAGAGAATTGGATAACATCGATGAGGGGAAGAGATTGTTAGATGAAGGTTTTCATTAGGGGAAAGAAATTTGGGTTTTCAATTTGAGGAAGAAATTAAGGGTATTGCCAATGAGATGTGATGTAATGGTTAGGGATTGTCATTGTGCCACTAACAGATACCTCAATTTTTCCATTAATTCAATTTTTTATGAAGTAATTTGTTAATAAGATCTTTTGTGGTTGATTTTGTCAGTGATAAAATTTTTCGTATTCCTTATTAGTACTTCACCCTATATAAAAAAAGGAGTATAAAATACAATGAAATGATCAAATTATAATGTTTAATATTATTAGATAAACACTAGCGTCTTGCTAGGCACGAACCGTCAAGCCGTTTTTTTAATTTTTCTGCTAATATATATATATATATTGATTTTTTTTCTAATGATAATCGATAAAAAAAGATAAATAGCATTGAAGATGATTATAAAAGAGAATGATAATTTTAAAAAAAAATCATAGAAGATGTAGATGTAGAATAAAAAACAAGAAAAAGAAAAAATGTAGTTAAAATGATTTGAATAGAGGAAGTAGTTATTATTTTGATTTTTTAATTTATTTTTTAATTTCTTAAACTTATTTTTAAAGATCAAAAGTATGGATGTCAAAACGGGCTCAGCCCACCGGGCCGGCCAACTTACCTCATCCAAATTGGCAGACTGGGCTCAACTTTTAGGACCATCAATTTAGAAAAGAATTTAGAAAAGCCCGCTTAGCTCGTCCGCTTTACCCGCGGGCTAAGCGGGGCGGGGCGGGGGTGGGCTAGCCCGCCATTTGTTTTCCCAAAAAAATTAAAGCTATCCTTCCTACCTATTACTCAACCCATTACCCCATAGCCTAAACCTAACCTTATTCCCATTTACCACCCCACACGTGCCCTTTGCCCTTGCTCTCCCTTACTCTTAGTATCTCTCTTTCTCTCACAAAGCACACACACCGAGAGAGAATTCAGAAAATCAGAATCGATCACCCTCACAGCCTCACCCTGCCCGTCGCCGCCTCATGCCTTCGTGCCTCGCCACCCCGCCTTCGCGGCCGCGTCCCGCGTCCCTCTAGCCTTCTACGGTCATGCCTTGGCGCCTTTGAGGCTTCGAGTTCGAGCGGTCGCAAGCCCACCTTCGAGGGTTCGAGTTCGAGCTTCTGCACCGGTTCTGTTTCTGCTTCCGTTGCCGGTTCTGGTTGTCTTCCGCCACCTTCGTGCGGTCACATCCGGTGCATCGTCGGTTCTGTTTCTGTTTTTTTTTTTTGGTTCTATTTATGCCTCAGGACAGATTATGTTTTTGTTTCTATCGATGTTTATGTTTCTTTCATTTGTTATATTTATGGTTCTACAAAATTTTTGATCTAGTTGTTGTTGTTGCTTGTGATTCTGTTTAATTTATAATAAATTCTGAAAAAATAGGCGGGCAAGCCCACTAAAAAGTGGGCTAGACTCGATTTTTAGGATCGCCAGTTTGACGGGCTGGACCAGTACACCCCACTTTTTGGCGGACTTTTGACAGGGCGGGCTACCCGCTTTGACATCTCTAATCAAAAGAAACTAGTTATTTTTCAATTCTCTTTATTTAATAGATATAAAATGTACTACCTTTATTCTTTAATAAATATTATTTAGACTTTTGCATATGAAGGAAACAATTAGATTAACTTGAAAATATATAAATTGTTTAATATATTTCATATTTTGAATATAAATATATAAATAGAATATTTGAGAATATAAACAATAAATAAAAATATTCTATAATATTTTTTATCTATAAAACATTATATAAAAATACTATAAAATATTATATAAAAATAGAATATAAATAATAAAAATAAAAAACTTTATTGAATAATTTACTCAATCCACCACTTGCTTAAAAATTTGTTTATTTTGATTCCTTATTGTTTCGGTCAGAAAAATAACAGTGTTGTAGTAAGGTATCCAAGTTCGTAAACTTGTGAGGAGGTTTTTTTTTTTTATAACAATGGGTTCTTTGAAAAATGAGAGAAACTCAGCTTGCTTCCGTGTGGCTTAGAACCGAAGTGCCCAGTCCCAACAGTCATCAAGGGAAAAAGAAGCCATCCTCAGCCCAAGTTTGACCCGCATGCACACTCTTTCTCTTTCTCGAGCCATGTGACGCCCATCCCCTGTCCTCTCACCTGATACCCTACCTTTGCTCTCTTCTTTCCTTTGAGCGGTACTTACGTTACCCCCATATGGGCTCTAGGTCTGCCACCACTATGCTTACCCACACTTGCCATTTTGGGCTAAAAACCTAAAGACTAAACATAACGAGTCTCTTTGATAGTTAACATATTTACTGTGTCTATCACTTGCTCACTTGACCCCTCTACTCTCAAGACTCACTGTCGCCCTCATCAGCTAGACTCCCCTCACACTTCCTTGGGCCTCTTGGCTGAGCTTCTTTGATGACTGATTGGGTCATCCCTCTCTGGTCCGTCCAGGAAGGATAGAGCTCCTTCGAAAGCCCACCACACCAAAACAAGCCATAATTCCCTCAGACATCGGATGATTGGACCTTGACTAGAAATGACCATTTTCCCTTGGGCTTCTCTCCTGGACGCCGTCCTCAATTACCCTCTGTTTTCCTGAGACCCAATCTGCTCGGGAATCCATTTAGCCCTCCTGCAAGACAAATAGTCATAAGAGAAATTAATAAGGTGTAACACCCCGCTACTTAGGGGTGTCCGTGCGAAGGGTATCATCCCAACGAACACGCTAAACGTATGCATAACTCTTTAAATAAACTGAATTAACTAGAAATAACTATTAACTGATAACTGTAAATAACTGGTATAGTTGGTATAACTGAATAACTGCTGGGAATACTGAAAATATCTGAAACGTAAATGAAAAGGTAACCTGCCTCTAATGTCCGGAGCAAACTATTACAACTGAAACTGAAATATCTTATGAAACTATTAACTGGAATAAATATAGAATAATAACTAAGGACTCCACGAGCGGAGCTCACCCAAGATAACAGCTGAACGACCTCTAGTGGATCAACGGCTCCTCGTCGGCTGCGGGATCGTACTCTGAAATATGGTTGATGAGGGATGAGCCATCGACTCAGTGATGGGGAATATGCATGCAATGCAACATTCATAACACATATATCATGAACTAGCATGTTAACAATCATACAAACAATATCCTGTCTAGCTGTCACACTAAAGCCTGCATACCAAGCCCCTTTACTGTATGCTCTATCTGTAACTTGTCACCCAGCGCTCAGCATGGGCATAATCAAACCTGACTCAGCGCGCGGCATGAGTTTACTCATAACTGAACCTTGTGGGGCACATCTGTATCTGTAACCAAGCCGTCCAATAACCGGGATCGGAACGTACTTGGCAGGCTCGGGCGACTCACCGCTAATTAGTAAACCGTACTAAGATACCGGGACTGACCACCGGCCATAGCGTCTGACGTATACTAATCAGAGGCGGCGTAACTACTCTAGACAGTCAGCACATAACTCACTCTAGCAATCATACATGTCATGAATTCTATTTATAGTTTATTTATCTGTCTTATATCACATGTTATATCATAAAGCAGTAAACAACCAACCAATCAGCAATTCACATCCATAGCATGAAAACATAAGTCTCTACTATTCTACTCTAACCACCTAACATGTTACTAATTCTACTACTACTCTACATACAAACACATGCATAATAACTTTATTATTATCTTTCCTAATTATCTAATTATCAAAAATAAATATATATGCCATAAATGCCAAACTACATGCAAGACCTCCACTCACCTGGATATTCCTGACACTGAGAAGCACCGTCAGCTCCGGCTCCAGCCAGTGGCACTGCGTTCGCACCTGAAGTGCAAAAAGGACCCATTAGGACTCCTGAAGAAGAGAAAACAAAACTTGAATTACTGCTGCGGATCACACCGTCGCTAGCGAGGTACTGCCTCTCGCTAGCGAAGGGTCGGTCGCTGGCGAGCTCTTCCTGCTCGCTGGCGACCATCACGCAGAAAAAGGGCAAAAACGACTTTTTACTCACCGTCGGGAATTTGCTCAAGTAGAGTATCCCTAAGACGTCGAAACCTCACTCCGACAGAGTTCCTTTACTGAAAAAGAACGCCCAAAAGCACTGCTCTTGAAAAAGACGGGAGAATGAGGTGTGAAGAAAAGGACTCCACTACTACTCATATATATAGGTGAGGGGGGACAGGCTGACATCATGCTGCGTCCGATGTGGGACTTCGAACGGTCGCTAGCGACAAGAGTACTTTCGCTAGCGACAAGCGCTTCGCTAGCGAGCTCTGGTTGCTCGCTGGCGAACGCCTTCTGACAGCAACTCTGTGACGTTCGTTCTGTACGATGTGAGACTTGGTCCCATCATCGTTAGCGACTCATAAGTGGTCGCTAGCGACCAACAGCTCGCTAGCGGAAGCTGACAGCTCGCTAGCGAGTCCCCTCTGACAGCAACCTGCTGATGTGTTTCTGACGCGTCCTAAAGAGAGTCATTCCTAAGGGATACTGTGATACGGGTATCAACAATAGGCTAAAAAAAGATATTCCCAAAACACTTATCAATATATTTCTCTATATTTAATTTCTATGTACTAATTATCTTTCTCATAAAATATCAAATAAAAAAGAAAAATAATTAATATCAACTAAATTTTTTTAAAAATAAATAATGAATAGTTTAATTATAATACATTCACAATATAAAATTTGTTACACTATTAACCAATTATATACATCATCAAATAAAAAAAAGAAAAGGCAATTTCATTATAGTGATATATTTACAAAACTTTTTAGTTAGTAGGTGATTAAGTAAAATATTATTACTTAGTCATTAATATATGATTAGATATCATCAATATAAAATAATTTTAAGCTACATTCTAATAAAACTCAATAATAAAAAAATTATAAATAAAATGAAAACAGAATATCTATACTATATATCTATACTACTATATATAAAAAGGATACAAAAAATAACTACATTTTTGGTGTCCTCACTCATTTGGGTAGTTATTTTTTGAATTCTAAAATTTTAATTTAAAAACTACAATATAAAATATAACTACCTTTATTTTTATGTTATTTTTTTTATTTTTCATCATTTTATACAAAAAGTTTAAAAAACAAATAATATGACTCAAAAAAAAAATAAGAATGCGGCTTGACGGGCACCCCACAATACGCTAGTTCAAATAACACCAATAAGGCCACACCAATCCCCATTCAAAAACAAAACATAGGATCCAACAACTTCCATTTAACCTAGGCCACTTAGTTATAGTAATTCAAGTTTTATTTTTCTTTTTTTCAAAAAAAAATCCTCAAGTCCTCAACTACAAATCACACCGTCAAAATCCCGCCACGTGTAAAACACAATCTCACCATCCTACGGTAAAACACAGTGCAACTTTTTCACCCCCATCTTTCTCTCACCCACCCCGGGTCTCCCTATAACTAGGAACATCGTTACACTTTCATTCATAAAAAAAAAAAAAAAGCACCAAAACCCATTATTATTATATATTTCTGCAAATTTCAATTTTCAGAGGAAAAGGACACAGAAACAGAGAAACAAAAATGGCAGAGAGTGTCAGTGTTAGAGGCAGAAACGAACCGCTTCTTGTGTCGCCGGAAGAAGACGGTGGAAACGGTTCTTGGAGACTCAATGTGAAGGAGTTTCATCTTCCCCACCATGAAGACATCAAGAACACCAACAATAACAGCAACCTCAACCACCGTTCCTTCCCTTTTCGTTTACGCAAGCCCAGTAAGCCATTCTTCACACTTGTGTTTCAACAACGTTATCTGTGTGAAAAACATCTCGCGATCGATTTCGTATCAACCATTAGATAAAGTGTGAGTCTTAGTTGAATGGACTATCACACTCCACACAGATGCCGAGGTTTTGACGAACAAATAACATTACTGCTCTGTTTCCGTTTGTACTCTGTTTTCGTGCAGAGTCACAACTCATCGAAAGCCATTACTAACTAAAAAAGATTTTTTTCTTCAAAATTTGTATTTTTTTTTACATCTAAAGCCGTTACTAACTCAAAAAGAGTTTTTTTTTTTTAATTCAGTTCTTTTTATCTAAAGCCATTACTCTCTCTCTCTCTCTCTTCTCTTTTTCCGTTCTTCTGCATGTGCGGTTTTAGAGAACAGTTATTTGATTTGATGTTTAGTTTCAATGTTTCGTAGTTTGTTTATATATGTATGTGTATGTATTTGTATTTGTTTTATGGAAAAATCAGTGAAAAAAAAAATCAAGCTTTAATTTTTGTACTCTGTTTTCGCTGCTTTTTTGGTAAAATCATGAATAACAGAATAAAAATAAAAAAAATAAATTAAAAATTAAAACCAGGTATGCCTTGTGTGATGATGTGTTGGTTTGTGCGAACCCAGTGAAGTTTGTTTGAAACCAATTCCAAAGTCTCTGTTTTGTGTAAATTTCTTTTTGGGGTTATTTGTTCAATTATGCAATCCCTTTTTGGGTGGATACCTTTGCATAAAGGAAGAGACTTTATTTATTTTTTTAGGATAGCTAGAAGCACAACAAAAAAACTAGCCACCAATAAATAGGAATTTGGATCATAATTACCCAGCCCATTAAAAATGTACTCATAATTAAAAGTGATATTTGGGCCATAAATTATTAAATGGGCTTTGTGGGCTGTTTTAATTGTTTTGGCTGGTTTTTTTTTGTGTCCGAGCGTTTGTATTTATTTTTTGGTGCGTAAAGGAAGAGCCTTTTATTGTGGATGTGAGTTGTGTTGGTGCTTGGTTTTTTTATTCTTTCAAAATTCAAATTGGTTGAGTCTTAAAGTGGAATGTTAGGTGGAGTAGGAATAACAGAGATGAACCAATAGCTTCTATGATTTGAATTGTTTTGTCAAAAACAGGTAAGGATTGATTAGTAATGTTCATATCATGCCTTTTCATGTGTTACAGTTAGTTACAATAACAATCAGATACTACTCTGATATTTTGCTGCTACTTTTGGAGATTCTTGGTTACTCATTATATCATGTCACTTGTTGGAATCTCTTGAACTTGAATCCATATATAATATAACCAAAGCTTAATTTGGAATAAATCTTACTTATACTTCCACATATTTTCTTCATAAGATTCATATCTCAATCTTCTTCCTTTTAAGTTTGAATCAGTCTCCTATACCCCCCTTATTGCCTTTCCTTAAAGCATGAAAAAGATTGTTACCTTTATATTAATTGTTCATTTTTTGTGTTTTAAATAACTTGAGATTTCCATTCCTCACAAGGCACAAGCACACTTAGGTAGCGTTCTTTTACTGTGTACAAGACACAAAATACAATACAAAATAGAAAATGATATGTTTGTTTAGTACAGACACATACAAGACAAACTGTATCTGTACAAATTTTTTTTCTGCATTTTGTGTCCGCACTCAAAGTAGGTACACAAAATACAGGTACAGATATAGGAATTTGAATGAAAATTTTGTTCCAAGTTCACCCCTATTATTAATCCATAATTCCACCATTTACTATTCTCATTTTTTTACCAAAACCCCAAAACAAAATTTTGTATAAATATAGGTACAAATTTATTCTGTATACACTAAAATAAACACAAAATAAAATACACAAAATTCACTGTATTGTACCTGTATTTCTGTACTGTATTGTATCAACTCTGAAACAAATACTATCTTAAAGAATTTAGCATTGTGAAAAGAAACACATTTTCAGCATGTTCTGGTTTACTTGCACAATTGAGACTGCTATTCTAGTGGCCATGTTCTTGCTTGTGGCTTTTCTTTCTTTCGTGTTTACTTATGCCTTCATTCGAATGGATTTTTACAGGGAAGCAACGCAAGGTGGCGGAATATTACAAGAAACAGGAGCTGCTCCTTGAAGGATTCAATGACATGGACACAATGGCTGAAACTGGTTTTTTCCCAGGAAGTCTCACTGAGGTGAATTGTTCTATCACCATGCTGCCTATAATTTCTGATTGATGAAGCAGCACTAACAGAAGGCTATTTGTTAACTATAGTATTAGTGAATATTTTTTATTTATTTTTTTAAATCGTCCAAATGAGAGTGGGCTTTGGCGCAACGGTAAGGTTGCTGCCTTGTGACCTGGAAGTCACGGATTCGAATCCTGGAAACAGCGTCTTCGTAAAGTGGGGGTAAGGCTGAGTACATCTACCCTCCCAGACCCCACTAGGTGGGAGCCTTCTGCACCGGGCCGCCCTTTTAAATCGTCCAAATACATGCTAATGAATAATTTCATGTCCATTAGGATAATCCTACTAACAAAATGTCTACCATGTTTCTTAGGATGAAATGAAGCAACTAGCAAAGAGTGAGCGGTTTGCAGTTCACGTGTCGAATGCGTGTAATTTGGTGCTGTTTGCAGCGAAGGTTTTCGCCTCGATTGAGAGCAAATCATTGGCAGTCATTGCCTCAACCTTGGATTCTCTCTTGGATCTCTTGTCCGGGTTCATATTGTGGTTTACTGCCCATGCCATGAAAAATCCAAACCAGTATCACTATCCAATTGGAAAGAAGCGCATGCAACCAGTGGTAAGACTTAATTTATCTGATTGAGTCCTACACAGTTTCATTCCCCCCTAGTGAAATCATGATAATCGGCTAAGACGTTTCAGCGTGGCGATTGCATAGTTACTTAGGGTCAGTTTGGATTACAATGCTTTTGACTTATAAGAAGTTATTTCTGTCCCGTTTGACTATATAACTTATGACTTCTCCAGAAGTTATTTCAGTGCTTTTGAAGAAGTCAGAATATTTAACTTCTCTATAAGTACTTTTTAAAATTATTGAAATAAATTTTTTTGTTATATTATATTCATATACAAAATAACTTATTCATAAGTTACTTCTTAGAAGTTACTTTTATATAAGGGTTTAAATAAGTTGTTTACCCAAAATGCCCTTAATACAGATAGAAACTAATCCGGCTTGCTATGCAGGGTATCATTGTTTTTGCATCCGTGATGGCAACCTTGGGGCTGCAGATTTTGATTGAGTCTGGCCGGCAACTTATTTCCGGGGTAATATGATAAGTTTGTTGTTTTTCAATTTGAATTTAATCATTCATGTGAATTGTACATTGATACCTATTTTTAAGTTTCTCACATCATTCCTTTCCCTGCAGACTAGGCCTGAAATGGATTCAGCAAAGATGAACTGGATGATTGGTATCATGGCATCTGTGACCGTAGTGAAGTTCGTTCTTATGGTTTACTGTCGTAGGTTCAAGAATGAAATCGTCAGAGCATATGCACAAGATCACTTTTTCGATGTCATTACTAATTCGGTTGGTTTAGCTGCTGCTGTGCTAGCTGTCAAGTTTCGTTGGTGGATCGATCCAACAGGAGCTATTATCGTGAGTTCATTCATCATGACTATCTCTTATCTTCTAAACTAATTCCATTGTGATTCTTTCTGTTTAGTATCAAATATCCAACTAGTTTTTGGTTGCATCTGTTTCAGCATTCTTTGAATAGAAGCTGAGATGAGTAAATGATTTTTCTTTGGTTGAAAAAAAATATCACATTTTTATTCAAAAGGAGTTGAAACTTGAAACAAATGCACACTTATTTTCACTGATCTTAGACTCCAATTGGGTAGTGTTTGTTTTCAGTGACTATGGAGTCAGAGTTAAGGGAGTCATGAAGTGTCACAGGAGTCAGAGTCATAGTGACTCCAAAATTGGCTCCGAACACATCCTCACATATGACTCCCTTCCAACAGACAGTGACTCCAAAATTGGAGTGAACAAAAAATTGACAATTTTGTTCAATGGGTCACTGTGACTCTGTTTACTGAGTCAATATGACCCTCGTACCAAACACTTGACAAAGTCAATTTTTCATTGACTCCCTGATCCCGGAATCAGAAATAACAAACGCAACCCAAGTATATAATATTTAGGGTGTGTTTGGTACTTTGGTTAGAGGGTAAATTTTCACATGAATAATTTTACACATGGAAGCACATCCATGAAAACTTACACCCCATTTTACTCCTCAACCAAACACACCCTTAAAGGGAGGTTTTTGTGCTACATGATTCATTTATCTAGAAATGACAATATCCTGAATTTGTAATGCAGATTGCATTGTACACAATCAATACATGGGCAAAGACAGTGATTGAGAATGTGTGGTCACTCATTGGAAGAACAGCACCACCTGATTTTCTAGCCAAATTGACTTACCTCATATGGAATCACCATGAACTGATTAAGCACATTGATACAGTTAGAGCATACACATTTGGTGCACACTACTTTGTTGAGGTTGACATTGTTTTACCAGAGGACATGCTTCTGAACCAAGCACACAACATTGGTGAGACACTACAAGAGAAGCTTGAGCAGCTTCCAGAAGTTGAAAGGGCTTTTGTGCACATTGATTTTGAGTTCACTCATAGGCCTGAACACAAGACCATGGTATGATGCAATAAGGACACAATAATGGTGGGAAAGGACTAGCACAAGGGACTGCATTTTAGTGATTCTCTTGTTTATTTTTTATTTGAACCAAATTATGTCACAATTTTGCTTTGTGTTGTTTATAGTTGCTGACATCTTGGATCTTTTAGTAGAACTGCTAATGTAATTGATCAATGTTTATGCCACATGATTAAGCTTTGTTTGGGGCTTTATCTGTCACTTTAGCTTTTAGGTAAAAATATTGTCCATATACATTAAAAACCTTGTTTTGAACATTGCAAGGTGGTTATTTTGACTATGACTTCTTTATTTTCTTTTTTCCTGATAAATTTATTTTGACCATAACTCACCATATTAACATCAATGCCAAATGAAATTCTACAAAAATTGTATTTTAATTATGAAAATATGATCTAACATGTAATAGAAAAAAGTTTAATGTTAGATAAAGCGAAGAAGAAAAATTTCTTGTAGAATATATAGAAAAACCAAATTTTGTTCAAAACAAATTTCTACATCATCCTAAGGGTATGTTTGGGTAAGCTGAAAAATTAAATTTATTTTAATAATCGTTTATTTATACAATTATTTTTTTATATAATCGCTTATTTAAGGATAAATTTATGTTTGGATAATTTAGCTGAAAAAGTAACTTTAAGTTAATTTATGATGTTTAGATTGTTAAAAAATAATCGCTTTTTTTTAGTAAATTACTACTAAAGTGGATATAAAATGATTTAGTTGGAGAGAGTTAATATTATTAATAGGGGTGTATTGGTAATATCCATTTTTAACTTTGAAAAAAAGCTGTTTTTCTCAAAAATAATGCTCAAAATTTAGCTTAAGCTTTTTTAGTTAAAACAACTTTTTTTTTTTACAAAATTTACAGCTTAAATTATATCATGTTTTTATCCAAACATCATGTGTACTTCTAAAACAGCTTTTTATGAAAAAAAAAAAAAACTGTTTAAAAGGGTATCCAAACATGCACTAAATCTATTGATTTGAGAAGGAACTTCAATTTTGAATTTCAAATAAACCGACTCAAAGGCTTGATCACAATTTTTCTGATTCAATCAGTTTAGACGAATCCTTATCATCACATGTAGAATGCATTTTGCACATGCATTTTTTCTTTTATCAAAGTCACAGTGCCCTTTATAACCTTATAGATAGATGTGCTCAGAATTTAATCTATTTTTATAACGATAACTTTTTTTAATCAATTTTTTCTTAGGCATATGTTGGTTAGTATATGCTAATTAATTCTTAACTTTGATGGATATACCTACTTTTTGACCATAAGATTTTCTACTTGCATTGTCTCAATGATCAAACATAATACTTAAACTTATTGAGTTAACTTTTAGTTGAATATTACTTTTTTAATGGGACTATTGTGGTTCCCTAATAGGGTATGGAGGGAAAAGTATGACATAAGAAATAGAAAATAAGAATAGATAGCAGTTATAATTGCGAAGTTAATTCCAATTATTTTTCTTGGTTATCCTTAAATTAATATTATCTAGGTGACCACAACAAAGAAAATCATCACTTTGAGCTCAATCAAAAGCTCTCACGTTAATATATGTGATTGGATTATGCTAATTTCTTTAGTGTTGGAGAGTAATCTTTTATTGAAAATAATATATTTCATTGTGAGAGTTTTCTTTCAAGTAATCGACGGTGGTATCAAAAGGAGTTAATAGGCAAACTTCCTTGCAACAGAAGCCAAATCATGAACTTCACTTTCTCCGCTCCCTTGAATCTCCATAACCAACTCCTATTCTATGTATTATCTTAGTTTAGATATCTCTCCGTAATCAAAGTGTGTGTTTGGATTAGCGTTTATGAACTAGAGTTTGGATGAACTTGATGTTGTAAAATTGACTTTGAGTAAAAGTGAGTTGATGTTAATGTGGTTTATGTTTAGATACTGTTATTTTAAAATTGATTTTGATCAAGTAAATGTTGTTAGAGTGATCAAAATCAACTCTAAAATCATGAATGTAACTCAAAAGCAGGAAATAGTTCCTTTCAGCAAATGAGATTTTGGATTGAAAAATCAAGTTACATCCATTGTCTTAAAAGTACCCAAACAATTTTCTCTTCGTTTAAAAAGCCTTAAACGTAGGTTTAGATTTTCAAACGCTGTAATAAACATGCCCTAAGTCATTGAAGAAACTGAATTCCAGATCCATCCTGTTAAATTGTAGGTCCTTCATCCTGTTAAATTGTAGGTCCTAGTCACTATAGGAATACGAGTCACTATAGAATTGTAGGAGAATAATCGGAGATTTGAATTAAATTAGAATATTATCAGTACACTAATTCCAAAGAAAGAAATTAAAACACTAAAAACAAATAAAGAACATAATAAAACTAGAAAAAAATAAACAAAATGCAAACAAAAACAATAGGAGCTATCTTATTTGAATATCCATAATAGATCTAGATAAACATCCACACCTATATCAATGGATATCATTAAAAAATATGTTGGGTGAGACCACCATCACATCCAATGATATAAAAATATATGTATATTTGATATATTCACTCATACTAACGTTACATGTATACGATAAAATCAGTCACCATATACAATAATTCAACTTTTAAAAATTATTTATCTAACTTTAAAAAATATTGGATTAATGTATAATATTAAAAGTTGGTTTAATGATTTTGAAAAGTTGGATTATTGCGTATAGTGGTTGATGGTGGCTGATTTAATAGTGTATAAAAAGTATTTCTCATTCGATTATGAATAATGAGTAACTAGCTAACAACTCCTACAAACACATTCTAATGATCCTAACTACTCAGCTAGTTGACTTGGTCCATTCTGATTTGTCCTTTAACCTAAATACACTTCAACTTCAACAATCGAATTATAGACATTTTTATAGCGTGGGCTGAACTCCAAACTTTTTTATTGTGGTATGGGATTCAAACTTGAAAAATCAAGTCCCAACAAATCAAAAGGCAAAGCAAATAAACAATTCAAGCAAGGCCCAATATTTTGTTTTGCATTACGAAGTTCATCTCAAATATAAAATAAGGCCCAACCTTCAGTCATCGATACAGGCCCAAAAGTGAAAGGACACAACTGTAATTGTCTCACAACGGCGAAACTAGGGTTTCCCCCTTGCTCCCACCATCTACCACCTATTTAATCCATTCGTTTGTCTCTCTGCCACTCCCAATTCCCAATCCTTTTTCGACGATTCCGCTTAGAAAACCCTCGATTCAAATTTTCCTCAGTAGTTTCTTGTAGTTGTTTTTTGTTCCGATTTTTTTTGTTTTTCTGATTCAAATCTCGTGGCAGTGATGATGAATTCATATATACCATCAAACTATGAAAGCCAGATTGAGCTTGTTGATGTCAACTATACTCTCTGAGCCTATTAATCATCAATTTGTTTTTTTGTTTTCCTTTGATTTCAGTTTTCAGTTCTGTTTCTATGTTCGAATTTATAGATGCTTGATTTTTATTTTCAGAAAATAGATAGAATTAAGAAGGCAACAAATTAGAGTCTCTGATTCGCCTATTCAATGGCGTAATCAGTGCTGTACGTTGCCGATAAAGATTTTGGGAGCTGAATTCTGGCATTGGCCTTTGATTTCTCTCAGGCTTATGCATTCAGATGTTCCTATATTTTTTCAATCTTTTTATCAAATTCATGTTTTGTTTTCTAATTCTCTCAATTGTTTTACACAGTTCTGGTTTAGGGTTTCTCATAATCTTAATCATCTATCTTTTTTCAGATTGTATGTTTAGATTCTATCTATTTTCTTTTATAAATTGGAATTTAATTTAGATTTAAAAATCAAATGGCGATAATTGATATTGCTGATTGATTGGATTAATTCAGAAGCATTGTAGATGGACAGTGTCAATTAGAAGCCTATACTTGTGCAGTTGTTTTAGGTTGCTTTTTTTTTATATTTGATTTTACTCACATTTTATAAATGTGGTAAAATGCTTAACACTTGCACTCAATATCATGTTTGCCTTCATCTTCTTTCTCCATTTCCTCCTCCACTTTCTTTCTGTTTTTCTTCCCCTCTCTGAGTCACTAGTACCACCACCATCACAATCCACCATCACAACTTGGTTTTGAAAAATAATTCAAAAAGATATGAACGAAAATAGAACAAACAAAACACATCATTCACTCACACACAACAACTAAAACCATAGAAGCTAAAATCAAGGGACTAATTGAAACATCCATAGATTATTATTCCAAACTGTGAATTGAAATCGGGTCCTAACAATTTTGAATGTAAAATTTATGTTCTTAAGTTAAATCTCAAATTGGTCATGCGTGAATTAAGTTAGTCCTCCATTTTAATTTTTGTTCAAAATAGTCCTTCACTTTGCAATATGTGAATCAAGTTAGTCCTTATGACATTCTTTTTTATAACTCCATTAATTTTGGCTAATGTGATTGTTTAATACTAACTTGATTAGTGACATGTAATCCTATAAATATATATCCTATAAATATATATAACTCATATTAATTTTTCATTTTATTTGTTTTGAATCAAAATAATCATCCACTCTTATTTATGGAGAATTATTTTGATTCAAAACAAGTAAATTGGAGGACTTAGTTAAGAGTTTCTAGGATTATATGGTACTTGCTAAGTTAGCAATAAACAGCCCAGTGGAGGACTATTTTGAACAAAAATTAGAGTGAATGATTAATTTAATTTATACATACAAAGTGAATGACCAATTTGAGGTTTAATTCTATGTTCTTTTATGTGAAGTTGGGTGTCACATGAAGCACGAACGTTGAAGGTTCAAGTCCTGATAGAGTTGTTAAGGTTTGTTTTCGGCATGACATTTAGGCTGAGTTTGGTAAAGTTGTGGCTCTTGAAAAGTTGCTGATCTCCTTGGGCTCTCAAAAAGTTGCTCTTAGAGAGCTATAATAGTATCGTTTGGTAAAATTATACAAAAATTGCTTTCAATAAGCATAAGTTATCATTATAATGTTTGGTAAAATAGTACAAAGTGACTCTCAAGATATTAAATGACCATAATAGACATAATATTAAAAGATATTGTGTAAATAAAGGTCATTTATGTATTTTCATTTTCAAAGCTGGCTTTGAAAAGCTACTCTTGATGGCTTCCAAGAGCACCCCCTGCTCTCAAAAGTCGAGAGCAAAAGCAGTCAAACTTTTTTATTTACAAAACTTATTGATTTACAAACACAAAACAGAAGTTCAACTTTTTGAGAGTAGGAGCACCCCAACGAAAAGCTTTATCAAACTCAGCCTTAAGATTTGATGGGTTAATAACACTTGTAGACACATGATTTGCTAGTTTTTTTAACCCTTTTATGACGGGTGGATTGTGGTAATGGAGGTGGGTCATCGAGAGGAAGGAATGTGGAGGAGGAAATCGAGGTAGAAGATGATGAAAGGCAAACGAGTTTATAAAATTAAAAAAAATAGCAATAAAGTGTATAAAATATGGAAGTATACTACAACATATACTAATCAAATTGCATCCTAAAGCTTGTTCAGAAGTACCACCAGAGACTTGGGAGGGGATGAAGAATCAACAGACAACTCTGAACCTTTCAAGGATCCAACTTGGCAAAAAAGCCTCCTAGTCCGCACATGTTTCCCAAATCACTTATGTTATGATCTATTGTCTTGAGCCCAGAACGACACTCATGTACTTTTTGTTTTTATATGAATCACACATTAAAGTTATGATAAGAAGTGCATTTTCTATTATAAGAAGTAAACAGTGAGAGCATTCGTCCCTTGAGTCGAGGCTAACCCTAAAATTCAAATTGATGCAGATTAAAAACTAAACAATTAGGACTTCTTATTCCTACATGCATTAAACTTGCTATTAAATCCTTGTTTATGTGGGGAGAAATGTAAAGGAACAGAAAAATTATCCCATTAATTCCAAGCTAATATTAAAAGGGTTTTTGCTAACAAGTGTTAAGAATACTAAAAATTAAAAAAGTTATAGTGAATCTATAATATAAAAGAAATCAAAATGTATGTTTTCAAAGTGAATCATTTCTATTTTATTATCTTAACAAATGCCCTAAGAGCACTTATTAGCAAAAACCCATATTAAAAGCCTACATTAAAAAGTCATGTATCCAATTCTTACCCTAAAATATAGGGTTTATCGTATCATATTTAATTTCTCTCATGCTCATTATGCCAACCGAGATTATGCAATAACCCTACTGTTTTCACATGATTAATATTTTCTAACGTTACTCTTTTAATGACAAACAGTTCAGAACTCTCTACTAAGAAATTGTTCATCTCATTCAACAAGTATAGGGCATTTTTGATGTAGTGTACAACATATATTTCTATTCTGATGCATAAGAACCCCCAAAAAAATAAAAGAAATAATATAACATAAAAATAATGATGTTTTGGTTTTTTCTTCTTCATATGGATGGCACCCGGGGGTGTACCTCACTTCTCAAGTTTTGTAATCAGTAAAATGTACAAAAATTACAACCACCATATTAGAATGGCCAAGCCTTGCAATCTTTTACTCAGTGACCTCCAGGGTTACTATTCCATGACAAATATGAGGGATCTCCCAGTTGCCTACAAAAGCAGATGGAAAGATAGGTTTAGGATCAAATACTATTCAAAATTGCTTTTGTAGAAATATTTGAGAATTATAGTATTGATATGAATTTTGAACACAAACTACATGCATCATGGACAAAATTGTAGGGGAATTTTTACTTCTATACAGCATTTAGGGTATATTTAGTTAGGGGGTAAAAGTGAGGTGAACATTTTCATGGGTGAGTTTCATGTGTAATTTTATATATAGAGCCCACTTGGGAAAATTTTCACTTATTTTCACCCCCAACCAAACATGCCCTTAATTAATAAAAGCTTTTTATCAATTATCACTTATTTCTAGAGAGGGTTTTTCCTTTTACAACTTTTGTTGTCCTAGTAGGAAATAAAGGATGCGTTTATTTTTTTTACTCTGAGGTCAGACTCAGGGAGTAAGTGAAAAATTGACTCTGTCATGTGTTTGGTGCGAGGGTCACAGTGACTCAGTGAACAAAGTCACAGTGACCCAGTGAACAAAATTGTTAATTTTTTGTTCACTCCAATTTTGAAGTCACTGTGTATTGCAGGGAGTCACTATGTGCTGGTAGGGAGGCACAAATATGTGAGGATGTGTTCGGAGTTATTTTTGGAGTCACTGTGACTCTAACTCCTGTGACACTGACTCCATGACTCCCTTAACTCTGACTCCAGAGTCACTGAAAACAAACGCTACCAAAAGGATTTTTGTTTTTCCCATTTCCCTTCCACAGATGTTGCAAAAAGAAAGTTTCATAGAAGAAAGGTTTCATAAAACTTGCAACACATTTACAATACATGTCGCCTAAGCTAAGCATTATGTAGGTAGGTTCCAAACAAGCAATAGTTTATTGTTAAAAGGAAAGAAAGGGCTGAAGTTGACTGCTAAGACCAAGTTCTCTGATTAGTGTATATGAATAATGTATGCAAGGGCTTGCTCTGCCTCCTGTGTTGGTAAAAAACACAGTACCAAGGATTTATGTCCCATGTGCCTAACATAAGCAATTAATGGATGCATCCAACATAATTTTCGGTTGAAATAAATACCTAACAGATCAACCAACAAAATAAGAAAGCCCATGCATGCTAATCCATGAACAACCCTGCTATAAAATGAACTTTCATGGCAATAAGAATTTGATGATAGTAAGTATTACCTTGGCTTGATAAAATATACAATGGTAAAAGCCATTGCCAAAAAGAAGCACAATCCTCCAACAGTGAGATAAGCAATGCCAAGGAAGTCATTTTTCCCGCCAAGCCAGCCAGTTGTTGACAGTACGAGCTTTTTCTTGCCACTAAAACTGTAGGTGTTGTAGTTATTTTTCAATGATACGCTTATCTGATCACCCTCATTAAGATCCACCTCTATCCTTCCGTACAATTTCCTGAACGTTGGCAAAGCAGCAGTTCGCATCCAAACAATAAGATCTTCCTGCTCACTCAACTGCTCATTGAAACACACAAAAAGTGAGAAATATATCCCATAGATGCAATGATATTAAATGATAATCCAAGTCCTAAGATGAACAATGAGATATACTGGAAGCAATTGAAATGAAAGGAAGTATGCAGAACCCTGGAATAATTTGCCAATCTTAATTATGTGTATAATAAGTATACTGATTATTACACAGCCTAAACCCTAATTTAGTAACAACATTAATAGACCTGAAAGGAAAGAGATCAAAATTTGTGAATGAAATGCTTGCCTATTTCATTCATTATACAAGACTATATACATGAGACAGAATCTGCATATTAATTTCCACTCCTATTGACAAGGTTTGATCTATTTCCTGTGGCACTATCTTAGACATATGAACTAAGCTTATTGCTGTTGCTAGTCCCATATTCCAACACATAGTCCAACAAATAATGATCAATAATATGTTTGTTAAGCATCTATGGAAAGTGGGAACCACACCTTAAAAGCTAGTTGATAAAGGGGAAGAATCACTCTCAAATACAACATCAAACATCCCATACTACCCGATGTGGGACTTTGGGCATCCCATAATACCCAAGTCCCTAACAATACACCAACCCTGGAGAGCTGACGTCTTGGAGGCTGCACTCTATGGTCAGAACCCTCCGTAGGTAGCCCTCTCCGTGCCTCTGACAACCAACTCTGATACCATTATTAAGCATCTAAGGAATGTGGAGAACCACACCTTAAAAGCTAGTTGTTAAGGGGGAAGAACCACTCTTATTAAATACAACATCAATCATCCCATAATACCTGATGTGGGACTTTGGGCATCCCATAATACCCAAGTCCCTAACAATGTTCTATTATAAAAGGGATTGGGATTGACATAATTTGGTTACATTGGTTGTATCCCATTTTACCCTTGATTAACTATACTATTATATACGGAGAATTTCTCGGTTTGGTCTTCAACATTTCTCTTCTAAAGCCACTGTTATTACTTATTCAATTAACAAGATAAATTAACAAAAAATTACATTATGCATACATCATATTACTAATTAAAAGATATATGAAGATAAAGAAGAACAAATAAAAATGTAAAAAATTATAACTTTACTTGAACTCTTCAGCTTCTCACTGTAGCTCACAATTATAATTTATTTCAAATGGTATTCATAATTATTTATTTTTACATCTTAACAAAATAAATGAAAAATGTTGATTGTGATGAGTCACATAGTGATGGCCAATACGCTACTAGGTAGTGGTAGTGGTAGTGGTGGTGGTGATAATAATAATAATTTAAAAAAAAAAAACAAAGATGCAAGCCTAATACAAAAGCCCATGCACTGACAAACAAAGAATAATTCAGACACAGCTCTCATCAAAACAGTCTCCAGCTTACACTGATAGTTGTACACTTGTACAAGAAGATAGATGCTTAATTCAATAAAAGTGCAGAGTTCATGTAAATACTTACCGGTATGCTTTCATTGAGACGTGCACCACCAATAATTGAACTATTTTGGAAGTTTTTAGGGAATACATCTTTTCCAAATTTGTGCTCCCTATCACTCTTCCAGGAAATGTCTTTCTTGTTCACTGGCAAAACATTGTTGTTGCGGGCGAAGTTGTATGTGTCATTGAATAAACTCCAAGCAATAAGACCACAAGGTACAATGGCTTTTCCATTTGCAATATCTTCAGGATCACAACCACTTGTTGAGTTCGCTTTACCACTATCCCTCAACTGCTCATCATTTCGGCTTTTTACATACCTATATTATACAAAAAAGCATTTTAATTATTAGAATATAACCAATCATACTGATAGGGGCCCAATGGTAAAACAGGTCTAGATTAGGCATGGGGAGTCAAATGCCCAAGCAGAGTGTCCAGGCATGGAGGGGGTTAGCAAGGATTGCATCAGAATAATAGTGGGGTTGGAGGGAGTAGATAGGCACAATGTTGGAAAATGACTAAAAGGGCAAACATAAAGTGGTGATATAACTTTCTAATCAACAATTCTCCTAATGTTAAATTGCACTGTTCAAGTTGTAATTTACATAACATTGTCATTCAATGATTATTAAATACATGTAAGGAAATTTTAATTTCAGAGGCTTTTTACATACACTAATTAGAATGATTTAAATTCATTTTACTTTTCAATGATTATTAGAGAATAAGCCTAAAAAAATAAGTAAAAGAAGTAGTTTCATGGCAGTTATCCCCCTCCCACCACACACATATAAGAGAAACTGAAGACTGGACCACAAAAGCCTTGTTTCTTATAACTTTTCCCTCACTAAAAAATGTGGCATCTGAAAGTGAAACAGATAAAAAGAATATTTATGCATCAAGGAAAGAAAGTTAGTACATACCGGCGATGATTCTGGTAGAAATTATCAAGCTGGTAGTAAACATAAACAGGTGATTTCATACGCTTGGGCACCTTTCATAAGAGCAAAGTTTGAGAAAAGATAAGATCATCATGATGCAAACTGAATTAATTATCAATTATTTGAACAGAAGAAAATGATTAATAAAAAACAAACCAGAGAAAATGGCATCAAGGAGACTTACATTTAGTGTTAAGTTGCATGTTTTATCTGCAGGACCCTGAATGTATGCTACCTTGTCCGTAACATTTTGTGGTATGCACTCTGACTCATACCTGTA
Source organism: Aeschynomene evenia (assembly GCA_013621005.1). Taxonomy (NCBI): domain Eukaryota; kingdom Viridiplantae; phylum Streptophyta; class Magnoliopsida; order Fabales; family Fabaceae; genus Aeschynomene; species Aeschynomene evenia. The sequence goes on from CM024272.1 coordinate 10,649,683, forward strand.
GACAATTTCATGAACCTGATAGATACAAGAAAATGAAAATAAGTAATCATTAATCAAGAAGATGCAAGTTTAGCATGAACTCAACACATTATATATCACTTAACCATACCTTTCGTGAAGCAATAAGCGAGGCAACTCCAACCGGAACGAATACAACACTAACAAGCAAAAATGCTGAAATAACCTGCAGGGAAATATCTAAATTAACCTTTTCCCACATAAATAACAATGCCCACAAGCACGTAGGTATACATTTATAATCATGAATAAGCAACATGTTCAAACAGGTAGCATAGCCTTACCGCTCGTGGCGTAAGAATCGGCTTGCAAGCAGGAAGTTCTTGCTGTGTAAACTTTGAATCTGAAAGAAATTAAATTTCCAAAGAGAAATCTTGTCAGGTCAGTTTTCTGAGAGTATCCAAAGAAACAATACCAGTTAAAAAACATACTAAAAACTATCCAACTTCATAGAACTCTTCGATTAAACAAAGTATAAGAAAAAACAGTATGCATGACAAACTCCTATGAATAGAAATACCAACTCTCAAAAATAATAACAAAAAAATTCTCTTTTGAAAAATCAAGTTGATATTTTTTCATAAGGCCTTATATTTTCATGAAATACAACTACATCAAAATTCAAAAGGTAACTCTATGAAGATATTACTATGCACTAAAACATGACACAAGAAACACCATCAAACGAATAGAAAATCACGAACCCTTTTCAGAAATGAACGACAAACAAACCCAGTATCCCTTCCCATCCCAAAATATACATAATTCAACACCCCCAATTTTCTTTTCTTACAGAAATTTGCATTATAACAAAAATTTCAAACAAATTAAAAAAAGTGAGTCACTGAAAATTACACTTAGGTCGCTTGGTGTTTCTTCTTGGAGCTGTGGAATCAGCGGATCCACCACCCGCTGCGTTCGAAGACGGCATTTATTTCTGAATCGGAATCGGTCAACGACTGGGAATTACAGGGACAATCGAGAGACAAAAAACAAAAACAAAAAAAACTTTTGGATTCAACGCGAAACTCTGAAAAACGGTGGGAACAGGGAAATTGGGGAAAGATTGAGATTAGGGGAAGAAGAATACAGAGGAGAATCGTTTCGCTACATTTATTGATCGAAAGGTTGAAATGGAAAATCAGAAGGAAACAGAGGAGAAGGTGAGGGAATAGGGATGCCGCCAAGCGAAGAAGAGTCAAAGGAATACGGATTCAACGATGATGCAACTGCAACAGTTGCAGTTGCAACACGCTTTAATTGTGTATTCCCATTGTTTTTGTTTATGTATGAATTCGTGTTTGACCTTCTTGAAGCTAATCTCATAACCAAACTTTTTCTTTTTCATTTTTTATTGTAAAAGTTTCTAATTTCATCCCAAACATTTCTTTTGTATTTTAAAGTAAAGTATTGATGAATGCTATCTATATTTTGATATGATATAATATTATAAGGAATTTAAATTTAATTCAATAAAATGTAAAAGTATTTTATATAATAATTCAAGAGTTTAATTATGATGTATTGACAATGCAAAAATTTTACATTGTCAGTTAATCACATATATTGATTTGAGTAACTTTTTAGTAAGTGGTGATTGAGTTAAAAGACTTTTGTTGATGTGTCAATTCATGATTGGATGTATGTGTAAAGTTTCTTTACACTGACTCACAGTGGATCAAAATTAAACTCATTAATTCAATTAGAATCAATTTTTCTATACGAGGGGTTAACTCAAACTTTTTTTATGGTTTCTCCTCGGATATATGTCGGTCAATAAGTGACATGATACTTAGGCTTGATTTAGTAATACTGTGGCTCTAAAAAAACTGAGTTATTTGAGCTCTCAAAAAGCTACTCCTCATGGCTCATTGGAGAATCCATGACTCTCATAAGCTAGGAACAAAAACTTCTTGGCTTTTTGAGTTACCAAACACAAAAGAATAGCTTATACTTTTTGAGAGAATGAACATTTATTCAATAAATTTTACCAAACTCACACTTAAGCAGCTTAAACATTTATCACTTATATTAACTTATGTGATTGTGATTGAACCAACTATGATGATTAATACGTAAATATATAATTTTTTTTTACATTGATAGTGTATAAAAATTAAATTCAGTTATAAATTTTTAATTTGACATTCACTTATTTTTTTTATTTAGATACTAACTGTGAATCACATGATTGAGTTAATGTTGGAAGAGTAATGCTTGAGGTCTAAAATGGTAAGAGTTTAGTATCTTCAATAAAAGGATATATACACATGAAGAAGAAAATATAAAAAAAAAAAAAAAAACCAAAACAAAATATGCTTAATGATTAGCATGATGTGAAATAATGTACCCAACACATGATGCCCATGTACTTAATATTTATATACATGATAAAAATTAACAAATAAAAAATATACATGATAAATTAATTTAATATGTTATAAGTAAAATGAGTATTTATGTATCAATAAAGGGTCTTATAAATTCAAGATTTATCTTGATGAATTTTTTTTGATCCATACAGTTAAGAGTTTAAAAACTCATAATTTATCTTGGATACTGCAGAAAGATCCTTTGTTTTACATTTTTCAAATTTAAAATTACGTTTATATGGTTGTAATATACTAAAATTAATTTATCTGCATAATTATCTTAATGCTTGGCTTAATATTGCCCAATATTTTAATTTTTACGTTTTTATGGGGAAAATTTTAGATTGAGGGAAAATTTATTTCAGTTAAAAATTGGTATATGTGCCTTGGTTTTATCAACTATTTATTTAAATATCACTTATTAATAAGAAAAATCCAATAATCGGATATAAGTCATGACAATATAATCGAAAGATGAATCATGTGAGTTAGTTCTCGATCAATAATAATCATTTAATGTAATTGAATATTTCATTAAATCCTACAATATTACTAATTTAATTCGATACACATACATGCATACACTTGCCACAAATTCAAAATGGGTTCCTTCCTTCAAACGTTGGTAGCAATTTTGACTTCTAGAATTCTGTTGACTAATAAACGGACAACACCAAGGCTATATGTGTTTTGTAAGATTTTATTTGTCTTAACTATGATTGTTATAATAATATTATTATTTAGGGTAAATCTCTAAATCGGTCCTTGACAATTTTAAGGATGGACAAAGTAGTCTCTGATATTGAGAAAATGATGATTGAGTCCCTCATAATGTCATTTTTCGGACATCCGTCCCTAAACGGATTCCGTTAGATATGACAATAAGTAGTAAAAAATGGTCTCTGATAATCAATAAATAATTCTAAATGCTCCCTAACATTTTTACCACGATGGATAGTATAGTCCTCTAAAATATGAATTCATATCTCTTTAAGATTCAAAAACCCACTAACATTATTTCCCTCATTTCCTAGGAAAAAAGAAAGAATATGAAATATTTTGTGATTAATATTTGAAGAAAACTAAATGCAATTTATAAAATTTATGTGATCAATATCCAAAAGATCTTCTAGTCTTTAAAATAATTGCTCCACTTTAAAAGTATCATTCACATAGATCTTTTGGAATATCAATTATTTTCATTTCTTGGTCAAATATAACGACTTCGACAAATTTCTTTTGGAACCTTCAGAATTAGCCCATTTATAAAGTAATGTTGCTACAATTATATTATTTTAGTAGTATGAGCAACGCATGTGCTATAATTGTTTTTTGTAGTCTAAATTATGATTAAAGAACCTCTAAATGCAACATTATAATCAAAGTTAGAAGGCATAATATATTCATTATTGTGATTATACTTGGGTACTTCATGCTTAGAATTTTTGTCTTATGTTTTTTTATTTATTTGGATAAAAGTAATAAAAGAAAATATTAATTTGATTCACATGCAAAATTATTTTTCAGTAAGGCTACACCTCCTAATTTAAGGTAGTGGACACATACAAATTCATATTTTAGGGGGCTAAACAGTCCAGCGTGGTAAAAATGTTAGAGAGCATTTAGAGTTATTTAATGATTGTCAGAGACCATTTTGGGTTACTTATTGTCACGTCTGACGGAATCTGTTTAGGAACGAACGGATGTCCGAAAAATGACATTGTCAGGGGAGTCAGTTGTCACTTTCTCAATGTCAATGACTAGCTTGTCCATCCTTAAAATTGTCAAGGACCGATTTGTGGGTTTACCCTATTATTTATATACCAAGAAACTTGTATTTAGAGTAAAATCCCAAACTAGTCCCGGACAATTTAAGCGTCGGACAAGGTGGTCCTTGACAATCAGTAATACCCTAACTTGTCCTTGACAATGTCAGAAGTCGGACATCATAAAATCCCTGGATGGAAAAATTAACGGTATTAATGACAATTTTAATTTTAGATAAATTGGACCCTAACATTTTTATTATCAGAAAAATCAGTCCTTAATTATTTTAAAAATTCTTTATTTTATCTCTTATTACTTTCATTAAAATATTCAACGCTAAACATTCTTAAATCAAATCTATATATATTTTATGTGAAAACTGCCACTCGCTATTTAGTGCAATTATTTTAGTATTTCTAAAAAAAAATTGTTAATAAAGTATTGATTTTTTTTAATAATTTTCTGTAAACCTATTAATTTACTTTTTTTTAAAAAAAAGGTAAATTTCATTCTTTTTAATTAAAATATGAAATTACTTATAAGATAATAGATTTATTTAATTTTAAATTTTATATAACTTTAAATAGTAAATTTTTATATTTAATTTTAATTATAACTTAAAATATATGTTGTGCACAACATATCATATATGATGTACATAATATATAATATACATTGTGCATATTATATATTATATATTGTGCACAATTTATTGATTATTTTGACTGATTTTTTATTGTTTACCAAGATTTTTCCTTTTATTTTATCGTCCCTTATTCTGATAAATTGTTAGCACTTTAAGTTTTTCTTTTTTTAAAAAAAAGAAGATTAGATACAAATGCTTTTACCCTCCTTCATTAGCCAAAATGGGAGAGATATTTTATGACACTTGCCTTCTACGTATATATGTTTCATTTGGCATTCAATCTCTTTTCAGTATGAGTGTATAACTGTATATATAGATTACATTTAAAAGACATATGTAATCAGTGTATGTACTTCCAATTTGTTTTATAAATACTATTTTTTTATAATCGAAAGTTTAAATTAGGATAGATACACTCTTATATAGGGTCAGGACATACCACCAATTTCAATGAGGATTTATGGTAAAATTTATAAATTATTACTGTTCTAGTTCAAAAAAATGAGACGGCAGCAAATGGTGTCTAAGGTGCCTCTGAGCCAATTTCTGAGTTTGTAAACAAAATGAGGCTTTTATGAGATTGAGATGATTATATTAGAAGAAGGGGGAGAATACTCTTTGTGTGGTTAGCTTGGGTGGAACAGGACTCACCAGTCTCTTTTTGACTTAAGGGATGTTAATCTAATGCACTCTCCTTTTATAGAACACCTCTTAAAATGTGTCCCCTCCCCCCATCTCATGTCCTCCTTTTCTCAGTTTCGTAAACTCACCCCTTTCTTAACCTCTGGTCAAAAGCTCTCTTCTCCATCCCTTTACCCATTGACCTTAGATATGATTGTGTGTTAAGGTAATCTTAGTGATTGATAGCGATTGATATGACTTATATCACTGTTGAGATTTTTCTCTAGACAATGACAAGCACTCCAACTCCCTCCTATCCAACTAAGTCATTCTATAAAAGGAAAAACAACCTGAATCTAGCATTTCTCTCATGTAACTAAATTCTACTATAAGAGCTCCCCATTTAACTAAGTCTCCCTGTATCTTTAAACACCTTAACAATGTTCACTGCTAACCAAACTTCCCTAAAAATGGAATATAATCAAATCCTAACATATGCATTTATGTAACTATAGTCTTACAAATGGCTCCTCTCTCAACTATGTCTACTCTCTTGCTCACGGGTGTCCTTCATCAAAGGCATTAGATCTTAAGTCATAAGCAGACTCCCTTTTATAAAGGAGGTGGATACCTCACTAAGGGTGCAGTGATCCTCAAAGCCCTCCATACCACAAGAAGAGTAGTTCCCCATAAAGAGCAAGATGGGTCATGTAAGTGTGGTTATTCTAAAAGTGTGACATCCTCACACTACACTCTCAAGGTCCAAAGAGCTCCATCTTAATCATATTATTAAACCACATATTATTTTATTCCAATATTTTGGTCCAGAACATCAACCCCCTTGCGTGATGTAGGGCGCGTGACGCCTTCAGCACGCAAAGACGGCTCTTGTCCAGCGTCCACATGTGGGTCCTCTACAAAGAGCATTCAATTGATGTCTTTACTCGTTCCTGAAAGTCCCCTTGATCAGCGCATCCTTCCTTTGTTGAGTGCTCATTTGTTTCTTCGAGGTGTCCCGATGACTCCCCTCAGTTGTGGTGCCTTCCTTTACCCTGTAGTTTTCCTCTGATGTTGCTATTATTGCTTCACGTGACTTTAACTTGTATTGTTTAGAAAAATGATCCTGCAAAAAACAAATGTATCCTACCATGTACTATTTGAGATTATGTTACAATGTGTTTCTTACTATATAATTTCCATGTCTACTATTTTCATTTCTTTCTTTTTCTTTATTGGGCTCCATGATTGAGGAGTGGAGTCCTTGTGGGCTCCTTCTACATTACTTGGTGTCATGTAGTTTACTATTCTCCTGAAAAAATCATACCATATACTTGTTAAGCCCTATTTCTTGTTGTTTGTTTTCATTAAATCAATTGAACATTGATGTATTTATGCACATTACTTTGCACATTTAGCTCTTTTCTTTTACTAGTTGTATCTCTTACTCTCTTTTTCAAGAAAGACTTGGACCCATTTGCCTTCACATCTTGCACCCTTGGTCCTTTTCCTTGCATCCCTCGTGCTCATTGCATTAGCACTCAAGAGGGACATGACCCCTTGTGCCCCATGTTTTGCAACCTTGGTCCTTTGTCTTATTTTGTAGGGGATGTTCACTTTGATAAAGCATTATATATATATATATATATATATATTTTGTAAATCTTGGCATTTCACACTTAGTTACATAATCTTGTTGTTTCTTATGCTTGTTAGAAAGCCTTTTTATACTATGACAATTGCTCCCATGTTTGATGTTTTGTTCTTAACACTTCATTAAGACATTTTCATGTTATGAGACTTCACTTCATCCTTATGTTAGCATTTGTACTAATATTATTATTTTTTCTTATCCTTATAGTCATTTTCTATCATTTTTTCTAGCACATACATTTTATTCTTAGGTTCCTATTTTACGATCCTCTCACTTTTCATTCATTCTATTTGCCATGTATCATATTGCAGGACATGTTACTACTAATGCATGACAAAATAAAGATACATGATATTATTCATGTAATCATGAATATCATATTGAAGGACACTTAGGAGAGGATGTCCCTCTCAAGACAGAGGTCATCACAAACTTAATGCAGAATTGCTTTGGGAAGGTTCCTCCTTAGTAATCATATATTTAAATTATACTACTCATATTTAATTAAGCTTGATAGTTTATGTACTTCAAGTTAATGGGACCTAACCTCTTACCTCTTCGCATGTTCATCAAAATATTTTGTCCATTGTCAATTTGTCATGAGCTTCCTTTATCATAGGTGGACCTTCCTTCCTCGGTGCCCACTTGATCATTACCTTCCTTTCGATTGTTCATGTGTTCATCAAAGCATTTGGGCTTGAGTTTCATGTGCCATGGAGGGAACCTCTCACTTGCACACCCACTTTGCCTTTTTTGCCTCTTCATCACAACATCCAGGACCCTCTTCGTTATCATGGCGTCCACAACCCTCCTCATCATCATGGTGTCTGTGTCTCTCCTTGTCACCACATCTTTAGAAATTCTCTTTGTAATCATGGCGTCAACTTGTAATTGTGTCTCTTGATCCTTTTCGCACCAATGCATACATCTAAAGGTCGCAGCTGTAGTTTACATGGCAGACTAGCACACATAGTCAAAACACACTTAATTTATAGAAAAATAATCAAGTTGTATAATCAAATCCTTAAACATTGACATAAACACTTTGGTGGCATGCAAGATCTCATTTAGTATCATCAACATTTTCTTATATTCTTTCCATACACTAGTTATTTATAATCCTTCATTATAAATATGAAACTCAATTAAATATGTAACTGCTTAAGACATAGTAACAACCATACAAGAGCCCCTAAATTAAGTTTAAAATCGCTCCATACACATAATAAGTACACAAACATAACAAGTGTACAAACATAAGCAAACATATTTGCAGGGGATGAAACAAAATCATATTTTAACCATTGAGCAACTTAACATGTAAAGGTGCATAATGTAAATGCAAACCATATACTTCCCTGTATGAATCAATAATATCACATTTGATGTGTTATATGCTCCTCTCAGTTTTCCCTTTACTCAGTCCTACTTCTTGCTTAGGAGAGTCCTCCAGGTTGAATGATGTCATTTGGGAAATCACTTTTAGCATCATCTTGGCTGAGAGAATCTTCAACCTCCTTTGGGGGGATAACTTTAGCCCCTTCATTCCTCTACTAGATAGGTCCTCCCTAGCTTCTTGTACATAGGTATCCTCTAAGTTGAAGAAAATCCTTGGGGGAGCCTCCTCTAGCATCATCCCTACTGAGGCGGCTCCTAGCTTCTTTGCAAGGGATCACTTTAGGACCGGTGATTATTCTATCAGGTCTTCCTTCTCATTCAGGGGAGTCTCTTAAGATGAAGATATCATTAGAGGGAGTCTCTTCTGATATCATCCTCGCTGAGGAGGACCTCTAGCTTTATTGGGGGATCGTTTCAACACCATGTGCCAGAGGAAATATCAATGTGTCATGGTATCGTGCATGAGTGTCCTATACGCCCATGGTGTTTTTCTCAGTCCTTCCCGTTAGGTTCACAGCAACATCCCTCGTCGGCTCTCGCACCTGATTTAATTGATGGTTTGTGCCTCTATCACAGAGTTCGAGAGATGCACTGGCCTTGTTACTTGCTTTGTAGGAGAAGTATTTGTTGGGGGAATTCCAAAAGTAGTTAGGAAGTCAATGAAGGAGGGTTATGTGGGATGTACATTCCTTCCTTTACCAGTTTGTGTCGTTTGTATCAGAGGAGTGATGGTTTCTCCTTGATTGTCTAGGAAATCCTCTAAGTTAAAGGAGACTATTCTAGGTTTGACCGGTAGGGGCACCAAAGGTGTCCTTTTGGGTATATCAAGCGGATAAAAAAAAAGAAGAAGAAGACAAATAAAAAACATAACACAAAGAGTATGTCTCTCCTTATAGCTAGTGGTACTCCAAAGAAGGCAGAACTAAAAATAGACAAAAAAATATGTGAAGACATAAGGGTTCAAGGAGTTCAGTGGAGGTTGATCTTAAAAATAGGAAGGTCTCAAACATGGGTTGAAAAATCTAGAGATTCTTTTACAGTGATTGGTTGTGAGAAAGTTAATAAGAGACAACATTGTGAGCTTTTGATTCCTCCACTTTGGAATTACTCTGTTTACATTTATGGGTGTGACATTGTCTCCACCCTTGCATGGGAAGTCCTCTTAGATGGAAGGAAAAATGTCATGGCATGATTGTTGGAGATTTTTCATTGTTGATTCTACTGCTAGTCTTTCCTCACACCTCATCCCCATCGTTTATAACATGGACATCAACAACACATACTGGAACAACATAACATTCTCTATACTCCACTAAATTGTTTAAACCTCTTGAGCTACCCAAAAATACTCATTTTTTATAAACTTCATAACAGTGCCTTGGCAGAACTCATACTCTGACCATAGTGTTCATGATGATTTTTTTTTTTACACTCCACTAACTACAAAGGTTTTTTTGAATTATCCTACTAATAGATCTATAAATTTTAATAGCATGGTTACTCAAATGCTCTCCTTCAGATACTTCAAAACAAACTCTAGATCATAAAAATTTGTTCAAAAACACATTTATTTTAATACATCAACATGGATCACAGTACCAAAACAAATGAAGACACTTGCATCCCTTTTTTTTTTCAAAACTAACCAAGTGCTCTGGGAAATGACAAGACTTACTCTGTTGCTCCACTCATAGCATGTTTTTTGAACTCCTACTCTCATCACGACTTCTTTCACATGGGGGCCGTCCATTGTGGAGGTTCCCCTCTAGCAGCTTCTGTCTTTCCATTTTTCCACCACATTTTTTCTTGAGCTTTCTCCCTACCAAGATCTCTTATGCTTCTTACCAAATTCTCCCCAGTGGAGTCGCCAAATGTTCTGGTTCAAAAAAATGAGACAGCAGCAAAAGGTGTCTAAGGTGTCTCAGAGCCAATTTCTGAGTTCGTAAACAAAATGAGGATTTTGTGAGATTGAGATGATTATATTGGAAGAAGGGGAGAATACTCTTTGTGTGGTTAGCTTGGGTGGAACAGGACTCACCAGTCTCTTTTTGACTTAAGGGATGTTAATCTAATGCCCTCTCCTATTATAGAACACCTCTTAAAATGTGTCCCCTCCCCCCATCTCACGTCATCCCTTTCTCAGTTTCGTAAACTCACCCCTTTCTTAACCTCTGGTCAAAAGCTCTCTTCTCCATCCCTTTACCCATTGACCTTAGATATGATTGTGTGTTAAGTTAATCTTAGTGATTGATAGCGATTGATATGACTTATATCACTGTTGAGATTTTTCTCTAGACAATGACAAGCACTCCAACTCCCTCCTATCCAACTAAGTCATTCTATAAAAGGAAAACCAACCTGAGTCTAGCACTTCTCTCATGTAACTAAATTCTACTATAAGAGCTCCTCACTTAACTAAATCTCCCTCTATCTTTAAACACCTTAATAATGTTTACTGCTAACCAAACTTCCCTAAAAATGGAATATAATCAAATCCTAACATATGCATATATGTAACTATAGTCTTACAAAGGGCTCCTCTCTCAACTATGTCTACTCTCTTGCTCACAGGTGTCCTTCATCAAAGACATTAGATCTTAAGTCATAAGCATACTCCCTTTTTTAAAGGAAGTGGATACCTCACTAAGGGTGCTTTGATTCTCAAAGCCCTCCATACCACAAGAAGAGTAGTTCTCCATAAAGAGCAAGATGGGCCATGTAAGTGTGGTTATTCTAAAATTGTGACATCCTCACACTACACCCTTAAGGCCCAAAGAGCTCCATCTTAATCATATTATTAAACCACATATTATTTTATTCCAATATTTTGGTCCAGAACAATTACCAAAGAGAATTTTCTAAGATTCAAATCAAAGTCACGCCTAGCATGATCGGAAGGTTGAAGCATGTGTGTCAACCCTCGTTTGCTTGGGATGTTTTATAAATAATATGAATCTTGCTGATCATTAAGTAATTAACAACTTTGTACTATTTATTTATTTATACTTATTATAACCTACAAGAGAAACAAAAGATGCTGAAGTACACGGTATCCTATAACCGAATGTGCTCCTTCATTCTATTGTGGCTCTTAGAAAGATGTTAAAACCTTAAGGAATATCCACTTCATAATTCCCTTTTGGGACCCTCTGTGTTTTTTATCCTTTTAATAAGGATTGTGTTCATTTTGTCATTTCTCAATCAATTATAGGTGCCTTATCTATAACATCGGTGAATTATGCACCAACCCTTAAATAGGCTCCTTTAATTTAAATTTAGTGATCTAGTGTAGTGAATATATATATCTTTATTTATTCATTTTGGAGGCAAATTCACTTTTAAAAAATACTTGGCATCTATTTGACATTTTCATAGGACAGAGTTCCCAAAATCTGGCTGTATTGTACATCTAGAGAATATTGTATATTATTTTCTGGTGGCTTAACTCATAATCCAAGACTAGAAAAAAAAAAAAGTCAAAGAAATTCTCAAATTAGAATTATATGTACATGCACATCTATTTTTCTTTATGATCTAATATTCATTATAATATATGATCCAGTAATGTTTGACGTACAACAAAAATACGTTCAACTTGTATCCAACGTGTGTTATCCATGTTACAAGATGTGTGCTATACGTATATATGATCTAATGGTCATTAAAGTGTTTGAATATTGATACAAGCTAAACATGTGAGATAAGGAAACTATAACAACAACTAAACCTTGTTCAACTAAGAGATATTCATAGAAACTATATATATGTGATATATTTATCAAATTTACTTATGTCATGGCTATCTAATTTAGAGGAAAAAGATGGCAATTCTGGTCCATGATGCAGATGTTGTATGTTGGTTATATGTTCATATTGATTGCAGCAAAAACTGAAATTTGTTAATCATTCAAATTTCTAAGAACATTATTATCAAAGTCAATAAAACGAATATTGGGAACCAATATAATATTCAACCTTTGAATAGGAGAAAGAGTGCAAAAGTTCATTTCTATTTTCTAACTAAGAATAAGGACCTAAGTTTCAAGTTTGAGTTTGAAAATCATCATTTCATCTAATGCTTTGATCACACTTTAAAATTTTATTAGCCTCAAATTAATTTATTCACCTATGATAAAGCTATGTTTGTTTGTAAATACAAGACAGAAATAGACGTATAGATTCATAAATTTAGAGAGTTTAATTAAAAGCTTGATTGATACACAAATTTTTATATATGTCTTTCTTATATTTTATGTATAATATTATATCATGTACTTGCAAACAAACACAATACATAGCTTTTGTAGGAATAATTAACAAAAGGAATAATTAGTAATACACAATACATAAAATTATTTCTTTTTTTTTTTTCTAATTTCAACCACTACCCCAGATTAAAGTGACAGTAGGAGGGGAAATTTGAGCTTTTTGCTCCGTTGAATATACATAAAAAATAAGATAAAAATTGTGAAGACAAAAATCAAATTTTACTTGCGCAAAGGATAATGGAAAATTTTTTTTTTTGGTAATGTAAAATTTAAAAAAAAAAAAAAAACAAGAGCCTAGCTAGCTATCTAAATCCAAGTGATTGCTACAATGTCCAAGGTAAAATTAAGGGTATCTACTCAAGATGATGTGTCAACTAGCAATTAGAGAATGAATGAGAGGTAGGACCCACATATATAGTTAAAGTTAAAGTTCATTTTTAGTCCTACCCAACATATTTATATTAATTATAGTTGTCTCTCACAAATTTTTTTAGTTTTATGAATTTTACCCCGTATTAAAATACTATCATTTAATAACAGATTTTTAACTAATTTATTATCCTAATTATCTTCATATAAAAAGTTAAGGAATAGTTATTGCTCTAATTTGATTAATTGCATTCCTTATTATTAAATGAGAATTTAGCTTCTTGTTAAAATTACTCTTCCTCCTGATTAATAATTTTAGCAATCTATACTTCAATTACTAATTAATTTTATTATTACTAGCATTTTAGTGTCCATCAAGACATATTTTTATATAATTTTAGTTTCATATTCTTTTCTTATTTATTTAATTTTAATTTAATTTAATAATTATGTAAAATTAACATTAAATAAATAATTTGTGGGATTCAGAGAGTGAGAAAGTAGTTATTATTTATTTAATTTTTATATTTTTTTAAATGATAACTACTCAAATAAGTGTAAATAGCAAAATGAGGTATGACCATTTATCAAATTTTTCATGATTTTTACATTTCTATTTTGCTTAGGCAAATTTTTTATTCCTCGATGGAAAAGAAAAGCATTATTATTAATCAAAAAAGAAAAAGCATTATTTTATCTATACTACATACATCATCATCAATCTGCAGGACTGCTTGGAAGGTAACAGTTGCCTAATGAGATGGCCAGAATTTGCATATTGTTTATTTTAGATTGTTTCTAGTTCTTTGGGTTATTTTTTTTTCTCTTTCTTCTTCTAACCAAAAATATATCTATACTACTTACTATTATATAAAATAAATTTAAAAGGAAGGGCCCTAGTACAAGTGGTAGTGGCTTGGGTTGCTTAAGCATCTAGTCCTAGTCCTGGGTTTGATCCCAGAGCGGTGTGTATGCAGAGAGGACATTGGTCAGCCGTCCCACCATTGAGGTGCACGCACAAACTGGCGGAGGATTAGTCGTCGGAATCGCTCCGGTAGATACCTTGGGAAACAAAATTTTTTTTTAAAAATATTTATTTTTTAAGCATCCGCTTTCATTAAGCATTTAAGATTGTTATTTTTATAAAAACAAATAAAAATTAAAAATAATAAAATAGATAATAAATAATAACTATTTTTTCATCATCTCAATTTTACTAATTATTTATTTAATGTTAATTTATATAATTATTAAATTAAACTAAAATCAAGTAAAGTTAATAAAAATATAAAACTAAAATCAAATAAAAATAATAAAAATACAATTTGATGGACACGAAATATTTAATAAGGTACTAATATATATAAAAAAAGAAATTTTTTTACATCACAAAATTAACAATCATCAACCATTAAATAGAATAATTTAAATTTTTAAAATATTAATTCAATTTTTAATATTGTATATTAATTTAATATTTTAATAGTTAGATTAATAACTTTAAAATATTAAATTATAATATATAATAACTAATAATGATTGATTTTATTACTCACATGTTTAATTACTCTCAGTATAAAAAATACAAGACTAAATATCAATTTAAGTTATCAGACATATCATTGCGGGACAAATTGGTCCCTCAGAATTAGAAAGTTCAATTTGATCCTTCACATTTCAAAAAGCGGGACAAATTCGTCCTTCCGTACATGTCTGTACAACAAAGAAACCATTGTACGTACATGTACGGAAGGACGAATTTGTCCCCTTTTTTAAAATGTGAAGGACTAATATTGAACTTTCAAATTTTGAAGAACTAATTTGTCTCGTGATATATTTCTGGACGATTATTTTGGATATTTAGTCAAAATATAAGGACCAATATGCAAAAGATGACAACTTTGTTGTTATTCATTCATACACCACTTTCATGGCCACGTTCCAAGCCACTCAAACATCAAACAACGAAGTTAAACAACAGCCTCAATTTGCCTCACCACCATAAAGTCACAAAAGCACAAGCAACACAAAATCTCTTCTTTCTTCTCTCTTCTCTCCTCTCTCTCTCTCTCTCTCTCTCTCGCACACACAAATGAAAACCCAATATCTTTGAAACCCCATTGAACAAAATCAATTTTTGATTAAACTCCATGGCTTTTCTTCTACCAAACCTTCACCCTTCTCTCCTATCCCAATCCCAATCCCAATCCAAATCCAAAGACAAACCCTTTCTTCTTCTTCACAACCCACAAAAACCCACTTTTTCCCACTTTCCTATATCTCTGAACTCTTCTTCTTCTTCTCAAGTTGCTACCACAACCACACTCCAAATCCCAAGTGCACAGGTTGCTCAGGTCAATACTCCAACTGGTGCTGCTTCTCAGGAGAAGCAACAGCCAAAGGATGAGTTTTTTGTGAACCTTGGCCTTGCTGTGAGGACCCTTCGTGAGGACATGCCCTTGATCTTCATCAAAGACCTCAATTATGACATTTACAGGTAGGTAACTAGTACTACTAACTCTTTTAGACTTCAACTCCTATGTGCCCTGTCCTTTAATTCTCTTATTGGATTGTGAGTCTATAAGTTTACTTTAGGAGTCTAATTTCAATGCACGTAAAATTATTTTACACTATCAGTCAATAGAAATTAAGGATTGATATCAAATTATGGTGGGTGAGTTTTAGTCCAATAATGTTTGACGTACAACAGAAATACATTCAACTTGTATCCATCGTGTGCTATCCATGTTACAGGATGTGTGCTATACGTATATCACATATATAAAGGACACACATCCTGTATTGGATATAAGTTGGACGTATTTCTGTTGTACGTCAAACATTATTGGTTTTAGTCATTATTTGTCGCTTTCTTGAATTTCTATTGGTGACGGTGTAAAACAAAATTAAATCCTTACTTTAGTCCCTAATTACTCAATTTATTTTGAACAGTCCTTTTACAACAAAAGTTTTCAAATTAGTCTCTACTACCTATGTTGCACATATACAAGTAGGAGTATCCGGTATGATATGAGTACAATATTGAGATATGACAATTAAGATTATAATTAGAACCATCAGTAAAATATGAATTTGGTATGACTGTTTTGAAGTAAGTTCTCTACATGTGTATTTGTTGGTAAAGAAGTTCATATTGTCATCTGATATTGTAATTCTGTGAATTATGCATGATTAACACTAGAGCATGATTTGGCATTTGTCACATTATAGACATTAGACAACTAAGCAAGTGAAATAGTTAACTTGTACCCTTTTAACTAAAATTCACAAAATTAGAACTCTCATTGACAATAGTAACTTCTTTACAGACAATTGGATGGGTTTCTGGGTGTGTGAATCAAATTCAAATTCAAAATCTATAACATGTATAGGGATTGTTGTTTATACATATGCTTGTTGGAGGGTATTTGCTTGGATGTATGAATGTGTTGTGGAGGCTTTAAGGGGTTGTTTTCAATGGAATTGAATTATTTCAGGGATGACATAACATTCATGGACCCTTTGAACACATTTTCTGGGATTGAGAAGTACAAATTGATCTTTTGGGCACTGAGGTTCCATGGAAAGATCTTGTTCCGTGAGATTGCTCTCGATGTGTACAGGGTGTGGCAGCCTTCAGAGAACGTAATTCTGATTAGGTGGAACCTCAGGGGCGTGCCAAGGGTTCCTTGGGAGGCCAAAGGAGAGTTTCAGGGCACTTCAAGATACAAATTGGATAGGAATGGCAAGATTTATGAGCACAAAGTTGATAACTTGGCATTCAATTTTCCACAGGCTATGAAACCGGTTTCGGTTTTAGATTTGGTTACTGCATGCCCTGCAAGCCCAAATCCGACATTTTTGTGGGGTCCTGCGGATGATTACTCTTCTTCATGGATAACCTTTTACCGCGCTGTTAGGGAGACCCTGGATCAAGAAGGGCGGTCGCTACCGCAAGATTGTCTAGCTACTTGTTCATAGCTGTCACTAAGTGAGCTGTTTAATAGGGTCATGTAATGTATACAATATAGTTTAATAGATTAGGTATAATGAATCTGGTTCATAGCATAAGATGGTTTTTCTTCAAGGACAAGAGTGTATATAGATAGGCAAAGATGCAGAGAGTTCAAGTTGCTCACTCTGTTGTTGGAGGACATGTAGATTCCTATGTTTGCTGAGCTTATACAGATGACATTTATCTATATACAATAATCTTCTTAAATTCAAATTAAATAATTTAGATTTTCATCTATTCTCTTGCACAACTGAATCTCCTCATTTTTCATTGATATTCATGGTTTAGTTGTTGTACCATATATTTATAATCACACTTTTTTAAAGGGGTCCTTCAATATCCCGTCTCAGAATTGTACTATTGCTTTACACTAGTAACTTCTATTTCTATTCATGTTATATTGGCGAGAAATGCTATGTGTACAATGAAAATTATACAATACTTGTATGACAATCATATTCACCGTTGGATTGTAATAAAAAGTTACAAACTAATGCAATCTAACGATAAATATGATTGTTGTACAAGTATTGTTCATTGTACACATAACATTAGTGTATATTGGCTTCTTTTGAGGAATTGGTGTATTGTATGGTTACGGAACACATTTAATACATGTTCCATAAATCCTCACAACTACTCATTCTAAGTTTTATAGTAATTTAAACATTTTAAATAAAAATAGTGGCTGTAAAGGTTCTTGGAACACATTTAAAAATATGATATAGGACCATGCAAGAATTTCTCTGAATTGTAATTTGTTCTTCAGGACAAGTTGATCTAGAAATGATAACCTCTTCATATATTTTCATATAGATATCTTTACCTATTTTCAATTTATTTTGCACTATTGTTTTCATAGATAGATATCTTTTCATTTTCACTTGTTGTGTGTGCTCATACTGTAGATAATAATACTCTTCACTTCTCAAGAATTCCATATACCCTATTGTCACAATTTGATAACCAAGGTGTTTAGCATAATTTATATAAACCATATAGCCTATGATGATATCTACATATCTGCAACATTTGTTATATAGGTCAATTGTTCTCATCTCACCTGAATTAGTGTCTCAAACAAAGAATTATTTATTGATTTTCATCTGAAAAGCTTTCAATGTATTACTTTGCAAGCCATAGGTGAGAGTATATTTCTGTTAGAAAGGGCACAAAACTAACTAATAAAACTATTCTCATTGGGCTATTAGGCCTATTTTTACTTCTTAAATACTCTCTATTTTGAAGTCCTTTCATCATTAGAAGCAAAATAAAAGGGTTCATGAGTTGTATTGCAGAATAAAAGTACTGTAAATTTAATAGTTAGTGTCAAAATGCACTGAAGATTATTGAGTGGCTGGACTAAAACTTATTCAACATAAAGTGGAAAGGATTCAATACTGAGCACAACACAATTTATCACAAATACTTAAAAAAGAGCGAACACCATTGCTAGGATATTATCATAGGTAAAGGCCCATGCAGGTCTTGTCCAATTAGCAACATGCACAAGATAAAAATAAACAATTACATAATTACCAAAAATAAAATAAAATAAAATAAACAATTACATATTGATTTACAGCTAAATTCTATTTACTGCAGAAGGTTTGCTCCATGGACGAAGTCCTAACAAACTCTGCACAAACTTATTTTTTAATCATGGTTTTTTATTTGTTCTTTTTTTTTTGCATGACCTAGAGTATCCATTATCGACTAAAGTGACTAATCCCTCGTTGTCTTGTAGGCACCTGGAAGGGTGGGACATTTGGCCCGGAGTTTTAAAGTTTTTCCATACCGAGGATCGAACCCTCGACACTTGGTTAAAGGAGGATGAGCCCCTACCGCTCGATCATACTCCCCGGAATGTTCTTTCTCTCCCCGGGTTGTTCTTTCTTTCTTTCGGTGAAGGATGCTTAGACCACCTATGTTTGGGCCTAATGTTACTCCTCTCACGTAAATACATGCAAAAATAATTATTTAGCCTTATAATAATTTTTCATTTTCATTTTAGCCTCATTTCTTCTCTTCTCTATCCCTTTCTTCTTCCATATATCACCACCAACAAGTGGCAACTCCACCAAAGCATCAATCCCTTTATCCTCTGACTCCAACCTCGTCACCATCCTCCTTAACCCCCAAAATGAAGGGTCACTAATGAAGTGTTTATTTTTATTGACTTTGAGGACAGAGTCAAAAGTCATTGAGTCAGCATCACAGGAGTAAAAAGTATAATGACTTTAAAATTGATTTCGAACACGCCGTTACATATATATGTCTCTCTTCCAACACATATAGTGACTCGAATTTTAGGTGAATAAAAAATTGACAATTTTGTTCATCCGAATAAGACTGTGTTTTTATCTCTACTATGACACTCGCACCAAACACTTA
This sequence comes from Aeschynomene evenia, assembly GCA_013621005.1. Lineage (NCBI taxonomy): Eukaryota > Viridiplantae > Streptophyta > Magnoliopsida > Fabales > Fabaceae > Aeschynomene > Aeschynomene evenia. The sequence continues at coordinate 10,669,202 of CM024272.1, forward strand.
ACATAATCGTTTTTTTACCAACTCCTTAACTCTATCATTGGAGTCTTAAAAACAAACATGATCTAAAAACACTGCTCACAATAATTTAGAGAAGTGTTTCAGACCATCCTTGAAACCCAAAATGAACATCAGAAACATAAATTTAAAAATGTCACTTCCTTGCCATTTCGTACCTTCAACTTTTTATCTCCCAAATGGACCCTTGAGTATCTATGAGGTATTGGGTCTCCATTTATACTCCAGACAGTTCAAAACAATAATGTTTGACGCATAATAAAAATACGTCCAACTTGTATCCAACGTGTGCTATTCATGTTACGTATAACACATATATGTATAACACACATCCTATAACATGAATAGCACACGTTGGATACAAGTTGGACGTATTTCTGTTGTACGTCAAACATTATTGGTTCGAAAATATATCACTTAATACTATATAGTTGCAAATGATGATTCTCCATTAATCAATGTAATATTCTCTTTATTTACACTTAATGTACCTAATTTCGAATCTATATATTTAATAAATTTCTCGATTCATGTATAGATATTGAATTTAAATATATTGTTTTGGATTGAAGTGAAATATTAGGGTGTATTTGGTCTTAAAGTAATTTTTATTTATTTATTTTTCTTTTATGAGGTTTCTAGAGTTATAATGTATGAATTGAATCTTAATTGCTAATTTGAGAATCAAGAAAAAGAAAGAGAGAGAATCGAAAGAAAAATAAAACCTTGAATTGAAATGATCTAAATACAAACTTGAAGAGAGAACCTGTGCTTATGGGTACTTCTCTCTTAGAAACTACACATGCATAACTTTACATTAAGAGCCCAAATCATAAAAGCGACCTAATGGGCTTATGTAACCCAATAACATATTAGGTTTGTTACAAAAATATTAAAACAAAAAAAAATCTCTAAACTATATTCTCTTAATATTCTAAAACAGAGAAATTCCAGCTTCCTAATTAAGTGACCTTAGGTTGAGGCCCGTAAATAATTTTATATTCTATCACACTCCCTCACGTGAATGCCTCTTTTAGGCTTGAAGTGTGAATAATGCACGACCAATCTAGTCTTGTGCTTAGTTTTTCATTATTTTGATTTCTATCGGAGTTGGGGTTTGAACCACTGACCACTTGGTCAGAAGACTCTGATACCATGTTAAGAACTATCTCACCTAAAAGTTTAAGCTGTTAGGTTGAGGCTCGTAAATGATTTTATATTCTATCACAAATGTTGTTGTAATCAAGTGCATTTGCGATTTGATCTTCTATTTTTTTTTAAAAAAATGATGCCCATGGAAGGAAAATGATTGTATTGTGTTCATCTTACAACAAAGTTGATATCACTGAACCGATTGGTGGTGTAAAATACATAAATTGGTTCTGATTGCTGTAAAATAAGAAATGGCTGTATTCACCCATTTCTTCCCAATGTCATTTCTCAATTCCTCCACTATAAATGGTTGACCAAGCCATCTATCTACCTTAAGTAGCATATACTTTATCTTACACGGGGGTATCAAAGTTGTGTTGGTGTCCATAATAGTGTAACAACATTAATGTGTAATCCAGTTTTTTATGCCACAAGTTATAGGATCGAAGAGTAGAGGAAAAAACTATTAAGGGTTTTGAGAAGAAAGGGAAAGAAGAACAGAACTAAGGGTTTGAATGCAAGAAAGGAAGAAAACTGAAATATATCTCATATAGTATTTTTGGATATTTCACTCTAATAAAAATAGATAAGAGGCTCACTATTTATAGAGCCCAAAGAAAGAAAAACAAACCAAAAACATAGTTACAAAAAATAACAAACTAACAAACACTAACCCTTATCATCATTATTGGGCTTATCCCTAATAGGCCTCCTCAAACTCAGGAGTGGTCTAGAACTAACTATGAGTTTGTCCCTGAACTTCTCAAATGACCCAACAGGAAGCGGTTTGGTGAGTGTATCCGCAATTTGAGCTGGAGAAGGGATATGCACAACAAAGAGGGTTTTATTATTTACCCTTTCCCTAACAAAATTAAGGTCAATTTCAAAATGCTTAGTGTGACTATGAAGAATAGGGCTAGCCGCTAGTAAAATCGCACTTAAATTATCACAGAATATAGTGGGTTCTATAGGAGCATTTATATGTAACTTTGTGCAAAGTTTTTGTAACCATAAAATTTCCTGCTCAGCTGCAGCAAGAGATCTGAATTCAGCTTCTGTAGAGCTCCTGCTCACTGTCGCCTGCTTCTTACTGGCCCAAGATATCAGATTGAATCCCACATATATGCAATAGCCATTTGTTGATCTTCTATCATCAAGATCAGCTGCCCAATCCGAGTCTGAAAAACCAAGAATTCTAAAATCAGTACATTTATTAAATTGCAATCCCTTATCTAAAGTTCCAGACAAATATCTCAGGATTTTTTTGACAGCCTTCTAGTGAGATAGTAAAGGCTTCTGCATGAATTGACTAACTCTGTTGACAGAGTAAACAATATCAGGACGATTAAGAGTTGCATACTACAACCCCCCTACAACAGATCGATATAAAGTTTCATTTTCAAAATAATCTGAGCCAGAAGCAGTTAATTTCAGAGTGGATAACATTGGGGTAGGCATGGGTTTTGAATTATCCATGTCAGCCCTAGATAATAAGTCTTTAAGATACTTGGTTTGACACACATGAATAGAATCCTTAGTAGGAAAAGAAAATTCTAACCCCAGAAAATAATGCAAATTTTCTAAATCTTTTAATGAAAAAGCATTATGTAAATTTTTAACTAAAGATTCAGTATCTTTGTTATTATTACCTGTGTTTATAATATAATCGACATATATTATAAAGAAAATAGTAGAATCAACAATAAACCTAGTAAAGAGAGATGAATTAGAGGATGTATTAGTAAAACCAAACTTTTTAAGAGTAGAAGTAAGAGTATTAAACCAAGCTCTGGGAGCTTGTTTTAATCCATAGATAGATTTGTTTAGTTTACAGACCAATGAAGAATCATTAGAAAAATCAGCAGGTTGTTTCATATAAACACAATCATGACCATTTAAGAATGCATTATTAAAGTTAAATTGCCTAAGACTCCAACCCCTAGTAACAGTTATTGTTAAAATGAATCTAATGGTTGTAGGTTTTATTACAAGACTAAATATTTTAGAATAATCAATTCCTTCTAATTGATGAAAATCTTTGGCTATAAGCCTAGCTTTATACTTTAGGATTATGCCATCCAGGTTTCTTTTGATAGCAAAAACCCACCTAGATCCAATGGAGAAGGCTTAACAAGAGTCCAAGTATTATTTATGTGTAAAGCATTCATCTCCTCCTTCATGGCTTGAAGCCAATGAGGAGATGTTAATGCTTGCTAAGGTGATTTAGGGATATTATTAACAAGATCCAAATCTAGATTAATGATACTAAAGACTTTTGGTTTGAAAATACCAGATTTAGATCTAGTTTGCATTGAATGAGAGTTAATAGGTATATCAGGGCAGTTACAGTAGTATTGTCAACAAAATTACCAGCATCATAATTATTTAAAGAAGAAATAGAGTCAGAAGAAGACATACCTTGAGGAGAAGAATTAATAGGAGATGCAAGTAAATATGAATAGACAGAAGTAGCAGGTGTAGAAGTGTTACCAGAATTCTCAGCAGATGACATAGTGGCAGAATTGTTGATAAAAGCATATGGTAAAATATGTAAATTATTTGTACTAATATAAGGCATATCATTAGTAACAGGAGAATTATTAGAGAAAAGATTATTAACAAACATCTCTTTAAAAGGAAATTTATATTCATCAAAGACCACATTTCTGGCTAAATAAATTCTTCCAGTAGATGACATACACTTATAACCTTTGTGTTGAGTATCATATCCTAAAAAGATGCAAGATAGAGATCTATATTCCATTTTGTGTTGATTATAAGGTCTTAAATGAGGATAACATAGGCAACCAAAAACTTTCATATCTAAATAAGATGGTAGAATATTAAAAAAATTTTGAAGAGGAGATAGTTATTAAGTACATAAGTAGGTAATCGATTAATAAGATAAACAGCTATAATAAAGGCATCTTCCCAAAATTTTAAAGACATAGAAGCAGTGGAACGCAGAGATAATCCCATTTCAACAATATGACGATGTTTCCTCTCAACTACACCATTTTGTTGGTGAGTGTGAGGACAAGCAAACCTATGAAAAATACCATTTTCTTTCAGAAAAATTCAAGATTATTAGAAATGAATTCACCCCATGATCAGTCTGAACACTTTTTATTTTACAATCAGTTTGTTTTTCAATATAAGTTTTATATTGGATAAAAGCAGCATATGCTTGAGATTTATTTTCTAACAAAAATAGGAAAGTGAACCTACTGTAAGCATCAACACAACTTAGACAGTATCTATAATCATTCCTAGATACAACAGGTGCAGGTCCCATACATCAAGATAAACCAGTTGTAAGGGTGCAGGATACACAGTATCAGAGGTTATTAAAAGGAAGACGATGCATTTTTGCCCTACAACAATTATGACACAAAGAATCATCAGAAAGTGATTTATTGATAGAAATATTATTCTGAGATGCTACAATATGTAATACATTGGAGGCACAGTGATCTAAATGTTTGTGCCACAAATCTTTAGTATTATTACAAGAAGAAAGATAAGCAGTAGGAAAAGTAGAAAAGAGATTTTTAGGAATCAAGACACATTATCAAACTTGTATTGCTCATCTTTAACTGTTCCTTGAAGAAGAACCTCCCGGGTTAGCGGATCCTTAACCAAGCAAAAAAATGGGTGAAATTCAAAGTAAAAATTGTTATCTAGTATGATATATACTCCTTCTCTAAGTCTTTCTTGGAGAAGTGTTCATCGAGTACCCTGACATTTTATGTAACAAATATTAAGTCAAAATTCGAAAAATACTCCTTTATTGAGTTTCCAAAATCACCTCCACATGCTACCTAAGAGTGAGAGGCAAACCTACAACAAACAAGGAATCAACCATCTTCCTGATCTTGAGAAGGTACTCCAAAGCGGGCATGCCTTGCTTCTTTATCGTCTTCAACATTCGCTACTAGAAAATTGAGTATTTTCAATATTTAATGTGTCAATAAAAGTAATATTGACAATTAATGGCTGTCGAAAATGCTTAAAACTAGGTTATGAGTATTTTCAACTATCATTAATTAATTGTCAAATAATAGTTTATGATTATTTTCAACAGCCAATAAATGTCAACATATCTTTTTGTGACAATACTTTTATCAACATTTTTCGACAATTGCATGTTGAAAATTATTATTATTGTTATAGTGATTGTTTTTAGCTGCTTGACACTGGTAAGTGTCTGAGATGCAAAATATTTTTGAATGTAACTCCAAATGGCATAAGTGGATTTCCAACCAACTACATGACTCTAAAAAAGGTGGAAGGACTTGGGAACAAAGGTGGAAGCGACCATCGCAGATTAAAGGCAAATGATACCATATGAGATTTCTAGGGTTATCATAAGTGTATGAACCCTAAGGCTCATTTGGGAATCAAGAAAAAAATGGTGTGTTCGGAATCATAAAAAAGGAAAAACAAATTAATTTGTAAATAAATTATACTATTTGAAATGCAAAGTTAAAGAAAATGAATTAATTTGTAATTCTCGTGTAATTGATAATTGTGTATTTTTAAATCATATGATTATTTAGAGAATTTTGATGGAAATGATTTAGAATTCAGTTAAATTCATTTTATTTCATCTCTTTTTTATATTTTAATCATTCCAAACACAGAGAGAACCGAAAGAAAAAATGAAATCTCTCTCTAAATGTACACATACATGAAGTATAAAATATTGAAGATCAATTTGGATAGCAGTATATTTATGACTTTTTTAATTTTCTAGAAGTCAAAAGTAATAATTTCCCAGTTTGATAATATAACTTATTACTTCTTAGAAAGTTATTTTAGTACTTTTCGAGAAGTGTGAATATCTAACTTTGTAAGAAGCACACTTTTTAAAATATTTAAAATAAATATTTTAAATATTATGTATTTAAATATAAAATAATTTATTCATACTCTTCAAAAATTACTTTTGTATAAGAATTTAAATATAAATTATTTATTCAAATTGGTAAAAGTAACAATCTCTAAATTATATTATAAACAAAATACCCAACACCAAAAATATATTTAAGCTATCTAATTTAACCCTTATTCATTACATCATGTGAAAAAAATACTTAAAATTGATCAAATTATAAAATTCACTTTTCAACTTCATCAATTTTAGTATTCAGTATTTTTTCTTAATGTTCTGAAAAATAAATATAAACTTTTGTATCTCTTCTAGACTCACTTTCTATCTAATAATTGGCCAGGGTTTGAGCATTTTATCCATCGAAAAAGAAAAGAAAAAAAAAAAGTATGCACATAAATTATTTCTCTAAGTTAAGTTCATCGTGTTTCAGTTCGGTTAACATGTCGATATTATGTCTTCTCTTGTCAGCCATCTCACGCTTCAGGCTCATTATATAAAAGGTGATGATGTGAATGAAGATATGACATTAATTTAAGCAAAAACATCTAATTGATATTCACTCATTCATCCAGTCTTATGTATGACTCATCCTATATACATTTCTTAATATTATACATATAAAATATACAAATTTTGATATATAATTTTGGATTTTATATATATAATATTTTTATATATTTTTTGATACTATACATATAAAATATGCATATGTACACAAATTTTATTGATAAATACATAGATATTCTTGATAATATTTTCATTTTCATGTGGGTGAATGAATATGTGAATGCAAAATAGGTGTTCACCTAGTTGAATTGTTAATTTAAGTATCATATCTTGTGAAGTATATTTTAATTAAATTTAATTATACGTAATCAATTTTATTATTAAACTTTTATAAGTTATTGTAAATTTATCAGACAATGGTGATGATAATAATATCTGCATATTATTATTTATTAGCATATATAATATAATATAATATCTTATTAATTAGTTTTATATAATAGATATATAACACACACATGAAAAATTAAGCTTTAACTTTGTGGTATAACTAAAAAATTAACCGAGATGCCTTATATATATATAATTGGCATGAAAATGTACGTGAGATGTTGTACCAGTGAAGACATAACATCAACATATTAACCAAATTAAAACAAAATGAACTGATCTTAGACAGTAAAAAGCAAGCTACACTTACTAATGTGGAGTTAGTCAATATAATAAGAAGCTTCAGTCATGGATCCAAAAAATTTGATAAAGAGAACAAGAATAATACATAAATTTAATGATCTAGTATTGATTATATCGTGGTTCTAGTAGCGGTATTTTTTACATTTATTGTACTACATAAATACATTCAACTAGTATTCAACTTATGCTATATATATTATATGTAATGTGTACTATATGTATAACACGTTATGTATAACATATATACATTATGTATGATATATAGCACCCATTAGATATTAGTAAATATATTTCTGTTATATATATAACAAGTATTATTGATAAATTTTATAACCCAATACACCATACTAACTTATTGGGTTCAAGAAGTCGAACTTGACCCGGTGCAGTTTTTAGGTTGGATTGAAGTTATATTTCAAGTATTGTTACCCCAAGATTTTGTGTTAAATAATCATCCTTGAAATATATTTTTATAATAATTAATTAATGATAAATTATAACTATAAACATTTCATTTAATATATTTTAGATAACTTGATTTTTTCATATATTTTAATTAAAAAAAATCATTTTTATTTGATAAAAGATATAAAAATACTACTTATTAACATATTTATTAAAGTTGTTAACATATTATGGAATGGAGAAATGAATGTATGATAATTTTGTATATACTAATAACACTCCTTAGTTAGAATAACAAGCATATGAAAGAAAAAAGAAAGTTAAAGACAAACTTAAAATTGAATCAAAGTGTAGCTTAAATTAATTTTTTTTAGGGGTTTGTGTTTAGAAATAAAGGAGAAAAGAGTTAATAAAATCATTTCTCCATGAAATGGATTATTGTATTTTACTTAAAAATAAACAATAGTATAACCAGAGGCGGAACCTTGCGTTGGGCAAGGACGGCGGAGTATATTTAAGTATTGTCCAAATGTTTTGAACACAACAAAAAAATTAATAAAATAGTCAATAAAGTCTATTTAATATTTAATAGCTTAAATAATACTTTTAATTATTAGTATATTTTTAATGGACTAGCTCAAATCTCCATTTATTGTGCTATTTTTTTTTTGGGCCTCTAACAATGCTATTAAGTATTATATAAGTTAAGTATATTTGCCTTTTAGTTAATCTATTTTTACCTCCCATTTCACCATATAGTATAACTAATTTCAGTTAATCTATTTTTTCATATTATTATTACAAGCATAAATACTTGGAGAATAATATTTTTTCAGTCAAAACAGTCACCAAAGTCCATTTAATATTTTATGGGCCAAATAACATTTTAATTCTGAGTATATTTTAATGGGCTGGGTGATTGTGGTCCAAATTCCTATTTGTTGGCTGTTTTGGCTAGTTTTTTGTTGTACCTCTAGCAATGTTCTATTACAAGTGTTATTAAACTTGTATGTGAATTAATATGAATTTAAAACAAAATAATAACAGTAATTATTATTATATATAGAGTATTGCTAGAGATACAACAAGTCAGCAAAAATAACCAACAAAATAGGAATTTGGCCCACAATCACCCAACCTATTAAAAATATACTCATTATTAAAATGCTATTTGGACCATAAAATACTAAATAAACTTTCGTAGCTGTTTTCGCTGGTTTTTTTTTTTCCAAGTTAAAAATATACTCTATTATAAAATGCAGTGAGCACACTGGTTTTTACCTCAGAAAAGTTGCGAATAATCAACCATCTTTTTTAAAGTTGCATTGCCACTGCAAGAGATCAGATGCAACAATATCCATCACCATCCATGTGTTCGGCCTACTAGATTTTAATTTCTCTACCTGCATTGATGGCAATAATGAAAAAGCAAACAACATATAAGAAGTGAATTTCTTTAATTTAATAAAAAATGAATAAATAATATTGTAATTTTTGTTTGGTATACTAATATTGTAATTTAAAAGATAAGAATACATGAGAGAGAAAACCTAATTGTAGAAATTATTAAAATAAAATTACAATATGAAAAGATGGCAATTTCAAGCAATATATATGGTCAAAAAATTACGATATGTGATATAGTAGTTAGTAGTTAGTTGAGCTTTTTAAGCATTTAATTATATATTTAATTATTAATAATATGTATAAAGAAAATCTTATGGACAGAAATTTACTCCTTATGAGGATTAAGTAACACTATCGCTGATAGTAAATATTTAGAGCAATAAAAGATATATATCCTTTGTACATATAATTTTCTTTTTCTTTTTCTAGTTTTTTAACTTTTGCAGTAGCTAGCACTCTACTACTAAAGGGTGTCGTTTAGCTTTCTGCTATATAATTGAATAATAATGATAATTGAACATAAGAAGGTTTATATAATGGGGAGATGAAGTGCAAATGATGACATAATATCGACATATTAACCAAAAGGAGACATAGAATGAACTCATATTTGGTAAATTAAATGGGTGTAAGGGATTTTTATGTCAACATCTTGTCCACACTATGCATGTAAATCACTCTTTCTCCACAATTTACTTTTTCTCCCACCATGGATACATATCTTTCTATCCCATGAGTGACCTCATTTTCTACTTTTCTCATTCTGGCAAAGCACTTCAATTCATTACATACATATAAAAATATAATACTTATTTTTTTATTATTGAAAAAAATTCAAGTTCGTTCCATATTTGTCATCCTAATACCTAATAGATTGTGAATTGCTCTCGGGTCCAAAATGACCTCAAACTCTCTTGAGCACTTACAATGATTCTTATAGAATTATTTGTACGTAAATAGATCTTATAAACTTCATCAGAAAATATTTAACGAAAAAATTATTGTTAATAAACATAATACTATTAATTATAAGTTAATATATAAAAGTCTACTTAGCTTTTACTAATATTAACATAACCCACAGAGGTACATACATACTATCTTTATTATTAGAGCGGGTAATAAATATTTCATTTGATCATTCAAGATTATCACGAACAAAATAGTGTCCTTAAAAAAATGAAAATGATAATATAAGTCTCTTAAAATTTAACGCGATGAAAAAATAATCCCTTAAAATATGAAAGTGACAACATGATCATCAAAGATTGAAATTTTAGGACAATATATATGACCCCTCAAAATTGAAAATTTAGAGTAAGTTGAGGGACCAAGTTATCTTAAAATTCCAATCTTGAAAGATCATGTTGTCACTTTCATATTTTGATGGATTATTTTGTTTATCACGTCAAATCTTGAGGGATCGCATTGTCATTTTCATATCTTGAGTGACTATTTTGTCCCTCATATTAATTTTGAGGGACCCAAAAGGGTATTTACTCTTATTATTATTTAAATTTTTATGACTAATTTTGGGGAAAATAAATGTAAAGAAATTTATTTTTCTACATTTTTAAAAAGTAAATTTGTTATTAAATTCTTTATTTTTTATTTGACTAACTTTTCTTTAATTTTTGTTATTATATATAACTAGGGAAGAACCTTTAATTTGCAAAGCACTAAAAGATAAATTTTTGGTACTATAATCTAATATTGACAAATAATGAAAGAAAAAAACATTATCATCTCTTATATATTATTATTTCCTTTTAATAAGAAAATAAATTAAAAATCCATAGTGCTCAAAGTTGAAAATATGCCATTACACAAGTTATAATTTACTTACTATATATGTAATTATTATCAATTTATATCAGTATTTTAATTTTGTTTGCTATGAATTTTTAATTTATTTTCTTATTAAAGGGGAAAAATATAAGAGAAGATAATTTTCTTATCATTATTTATCAATATTATTAAATTATCGTACTAAATTTCTCTTTTAATTTCATGCATCGCATAGGCTCTCCACTAAAATATGATCGACTCTCATGTAGAAAGATTTAATTAATTAAATAACACAATAAAAAAATTGACACGGTTACATCATCAAAATTAAATTCACATATGCACACACTAAAAAATAGAAAATTTTTGTAATGAAATTGGATTTTTTTTTATTGATAATCAAATACTACATGGAGATTTTTTAAAATAAAACTAGATATTTTTTAAATGAAACATATATGATTTGAATAAATATTAAATAAAATATTTCTTTAAATAATTTATCATATTTTATAGATTTGAATTGTTTTATTCTATGTAATTTTTTATTGATTTGATTTAAATTTTAATTGTAATAATATTTTAAGAAAATTAAATGATTATATATATATATATATATATATATATATATATATATATATATATGTATGAATGATTAATTCTTGTACACAGATGCTTGGGGCACAACAAAAAACCAGCCACAACAGCCAACAAAGCTCATTTAACACTTTATGACCCAATTAGCATTTTTAATCATGAGTATATTTTTAATGAGCTGAGTGATTGTGGCCCAAATTGCTATTTATTGACTGTTTTGGCTGATTTTTTGTTGTGCCTCTAGCGATGCTCATTATTCTTTTATTGGTTACTATTAATTGTAGATGCAGTATTACTTCTAAATATACACGCATATATATGAAACAATTTTAATATCCAAAACTACACGTAACCAACAACCGACCATTTTCGCATATATGTATATGCTTACTCATTTGAGCAAATTAAAATGACACTTTCTATAACCAAAATATAGACATGCATGTGCAAAAATTCTCAATTCAGTGTTATTATAATTTTTATATATAAAACTTTCTCGAGGTTCCAAATTGCATTTTGGCCCATTGGCATTTTCAACCTCTTGCAGTAAATCACATGAAATACTTAATTCTATCTGTTAAATTTTTTACCTTAAACTAAAATAAGTGTATGGTGTAACTTACCAAATTTAATTTAGTTTGGTATATATGGTGCATTGACTGTTAAAGATGCTCACGTTTTCAGCCTCTCAGAGTGGCTTCTGTTTTCTTCCTTTTTGTCCTTTTTTGTGGCCAACCTTTGATTCTACAAACATATCTCATACACAATCTTTTTTCTGTTATATTGAGGAGGTACACCACTATACCAAAAGTTATAAATATTATAAGAATTTAAATTTAATGCATTGTGATCTAATCAAATCCTCTCATTTAATTTGTAGGACATAATTTTCTCTGTGTAAGACAATAAATTTTACTATCTAGTAAGATACAATTAGATAAACATTTTATAAAAAAAATTGTACATTGAATGTACACAGAAATTAATCAATAATGTTTATCGTACAATAGAAATACGTTCAATGATTATCCAACGTGTACTATATATAAGACGTCATGTGTGCTATACGTACATGTGCTATACATATAGCACACATTACGTCTTATGTATAACACACGTTGGATGGTCGTTGGACGTATTTCTGTTATACGACTAGCATTATTGGAAATTAAACTCATATTATGATTAGTAAAGACGCAGAGAATTTTTACTTCTTTTAATTCATTGCTGAAACCTAGTCTATCTCTCTCTGACCATAGTTAACTTATATGTTCATGTACGTGTAAAAAAATAATATAAATGTTCAGGAAATAACATTTTTCCAGTCAAAACAGCCAATAAAGTCTATTTTAACATTTTTAATCTAAATAACATTATTAACCATGTGTATGTTTTTAATGGGCTGAGTGATTTAGGCCCAATTTCTTATTGTTAGCCGTTTTGGCTAATTTTTTATTGTTTATGCTCAAAAAATAAATAGGTACAACAAATAAATTATTTGCTTTCTTAGTGCACCTAAAAGTTACTACAAGAAAAATAATCATTTTTAACAATTTAAACATCAAATATGTCAAAAGAAAACAATATCAATAAAAATAATATTAATAATTAATAAACGTCGAAAAGACTTAAAAATAGTAAATATTTTCAAACAATAATTTATAACTATTTTTAATCATCAGTAACTTTTACTAAGAGTAATTTTATCAATACTTTTAGAGCTTCAAACATTGAAAATAGTTATCATAATACTTTTAATAGCAAGGTAAGATGCTCATCATCCTGGTCAATAATTCCCCCCTTCTATATAGCAGTTCTCACAAACATCATCTCTCAAATACTCACAACCAACATTAGTTCCTACTTCCTACATACTCATTTTCTTCTCCTTACTCATCTACTGGTTCCAATTTCCAAACACACACCAACAAAATGATGAATCTCCAAGTTCCTTCATGTATAATCTCAAAGTTAGTATGCATTTGTGCTCTCTTCCCAACTATAGCTTTTAGTAACTGCACATGTGACATAGAAACAGAGTACTCCAAACTCAGTGACTCAAATGAGACTCTTCATTACAAAATTGGCTCAATTTCTTCAGTTCTCATTTCTGGTGCTCTTGGGGTGAGCCTACCCTTATTAAGCAAGAAAATCCCATCATTAAATCCAGAAAATGACATCTTTTTCATGGTTAAAGCCTTCGCAGCAGGGGTGATTCTAGCAACAGGGTTCATCCACATATTACCAGAAGCATTTGAAAGATTGAATTCACCTTGTCTGAAGGAAAATCCATGGGGGAAATTCCCTTTTACTGGATTTGTTGCTATGTTGGCCTCGATTGGAACCTTAATGATAGATTCATTTGCAACAGGGTATTATCATAGGCAACATTTCAATCCTTCAAAGCAAGTTCCTTCAAATGATGATGAAGAAATGGGAGATCAACATGTTGGTCATATTCATGTTCATACTCATGCCACACATGGTCATGCTCATGGATCAACCGATTCTTCTTCTGATAGTTTGATTATTACATCTGAACTTATTCGAAAGCGCATCATATCACAAGTAAGATAAATCATATCACAAGTAAGATAAATGATCTGAGTACATTACAAAATCAGCTACTATCAGTCATTGTAATAACCCAACATTTTAAAATTAATAATCCAACTTTTAAAGATGTCAGATTAATGTATAATAATAAAATAAATCAATAATGTTTGATGTACAATAGAAATACGTCCAACTTATATCCAACGTGTGCTATTCATATTACAAGATGTGTGTTATACGTATAATACATATACGTATGGTACACATCCTATAATATGGATAGCACACATTAAATACAAGTTGGATGTATTTCTGTTGTACGTTAAACATTATTGATAATAAAAGTTGGATTACTAGTTTCAAAATGTTAGATTATTGCACGTGGTGGCTGATTTTATGGTGTACATGTACCATTACTCCACAAATAAACTACTATTAATTTATTCTATTCCCTTCTGTTCTTATGTTGACTTGGTATAGTGCTCACTTATTGGACTCATATCTGAAACTTAACTGATATTTAACAGAATCTTTTATTATAATTAACTTATATACCTAATGAATTTTCTTGGTTTGAGTATGTCAGGTGTTGGAGATAGGAATTGTGGTCCATTCAGTGATCATTGGAATATCTTTGGGTACTGCAAACAGAGTTGACACCATAAAATCTCTCCTAGTGGCTTTATCTTTCCATCAATTTTTTGAAGGGATGGGACTTGGTGGTTGCATATCTCAGGTATTACAATAAACAATACTCTACAATAAATTAACCAATTTAATGAAATATCTGTTCCTGAAAATTTTAATAGTGGGCAAAGATATTGCATAAGTAATATATATAAATATAAGATGATTTTTTTTAAATTTTTTATAATATAGAAAAAAATTTAATAATATAATAGGAACAAAATATATACATTTATATATATTTTAATAAAAAAATTAAAAATCTAATGGTCATAACAATATGCATAGATCCGTCCATAATTATAAACTTCAAATGATACATGAAAGAGTTAGGACTAGCACATTTACTAACGCAACATATAATAATAAATAATTAGGAGACCTAATATAATTGGAAGCTAGTTTGATTGGTTAAGTATCCAGTCATGAGTCGATTTTTGACCGTATATATGGAGAGAGTCTCATGATAAAAAATTTATTCTCTTACAAAATAATTTTTACCATAAAAGAATTAGTTATTATTACCGATAGTTGATACCTTAAATAATCCAAAATCAAATAATCATCCAATAATAAATTAGTGTTGCTATTTGCACAATAAAAAACCAGTCAAAATCAGCACATATAGAGATTTTGGGTCACAAATATTTCAGTCGACTAAAAACAAACTAAGATAATTTTTTTTTTTGCCAAAGTTTGTCCAATGGACTCATTAACTGATTTGACTGGTTATTCATTATTCGCACAAAAATTTTCGATAATAAATGTGTATGTGAAAAACCGAAAACTATTTCTCAGCTATTAATAAAATTGGTGTATTCCACTACTGTATTGTGGTTTTCTCCCAAATGTTATGTTATGAATCATGACATCATAATAGTGAAAAACTTTAAGCAGTAGAAATCATTTTCCACTATGGAAAAAGTTTAAAGTAGAAGAAAACTTCCGTTGTTTCCGTATACAATTTGGAAATTAAAGTAAGAGAAATGACTTGCAAAATGTTGCCATGATGACAACATTCTCATATATACTTACATAGTTACATATTTAATCAAAGGGAGTAAAGTTATCTATCCCTTTGTCACATGAAGAAAAAATATATAAAAAACAGAAAAAGAAAAAGTGATTACTGAATGACCTTCTTTTGGGCTATGCATGTTAATATGACTAATAAAATAGCTCCAAATTAAAGTGAGATATTAGATGCAATTGAATTCACAGTCTAGTGGTAGATTTATGCATATTTTAGTTATTAGAAGTTGCAAGTTTCACTACAAGAATAATAATTATTTTTAATATTTAATTGTTAAAAAATATTTGTAAAATATTGTTAAAAAATATTTGTAAAATATTATTAAAAATTATATTAACAATTAATAACAATTATAAACTATTTATAACAACTAGCGTCTTGTCGGGCACTTCGTGCCCGCCAAGCCGCATTTTTTTTCGAGTCATATTATTTGTTTTTTAAATTTTTGTGTAAAATGGAGAAAAAATAAAAAAATAATAAAAGAAATAATATGAAAAGAGCATTGCTAGAGGCACAATAAAAAATCAGCCAAAACAGTCCACAAATAGGAATTTGGGCCACAACCATGATGCCCATTAAAAATATACTCATGATTAAAAGTGATATTTGGGTCATAAAGTGTTAAATGAGTTTTGTTAGCTGTTTTGGCTGATTTTTTGTTATGCCCCAAACATTTGTGATATGGAGATAGAGGTGGTTATCTTTTATATTTATTTTATTTTTATAATTTTTTATTTTAATTTAAGAATTCAAAAAATAATTACCCAAATGAGTGTGGACACCAAAATGGTAGTTATTTTTTGTATCCACTTTATATATAGTATAGATATATAGTATAGATTAATTAATGACCGTTGAAAATTATTATAAACTTTTTTTAAGAATTTTCAAAGGCTACTCATTTTTAATATTATTTTTATTGACAATTTTTATTTTCAAATTGCTAAAACTGTTCACTTTTTTAATCGTATTTAACTCTTGTCTCATCCATATCCTAATATCTTAATTAAAAAAAAAAGGTACATGAATTTGTTTTATGTGATTTGAATTATTAAACAGAACATATATTTTGTGCAGGCAAAATTCAAGTCGAGTTCGACAACAATTATGGCAACCTTTTTCTCGCTAACAACCCCAATTGGTATTGCGATTGGGATGGGAATATCAAGTGTGTATAAAGAGAATAGCCCAACTTCTCTAATTGTTGAGGGGATTTTTAGTTCTGCTTCTGCTGGGATTTTGATTTACATGGCACTAGTTGATCTATTAGCAGCAGATTTCATGAGTCCTAGGTTGCAGAATAATTTGAAACTCCAATTTGGAGCAAATATTTCACTTCTTTTAGGTGCAGGTTGCATGTCAATCTTGGCCAAATGGGCTTAATTTCTTAGTGTATGTTTTGTTTCATTTCCTTCACTAAGCAATATAAAGAATTTTACGAGCATTTGGATAATTTTGTGCCCCCATATATCTTTATAGAGAAACATTAATATTTATTGTACAATATAAATATATCATACCAGTATCTAACATGTATTATGTGTCATACAAATGTTTTTACCTATGACACACATTACGTATGACACATGATATATATTAGATATTAGTTGAATGCATTTCTGTTATACAATAAACATTAGTGATAAAGAAAGCATATGTAATTGTATATTTTTTTAAATATCAAGCCAATATAATGGGTTAGTTTCTTATGGTCGATTTTCTATTTATCTATCATCATGATTTGAGTGTGATTCTCATATTCTTAAATCGATAAATGATCTTTAAATATATTAATAAGAAATCGATGTGCTTATAGAGAATGGCGGAGCTTAAAGAAAAAATTTAGGGGGCAATCAAATTAAAAAGCATATATAACATTAAATTATTTAATGGGTGATGCTAAATGTAGAATAAAAAATCAGCCAAATCAGCCAATAAATGAGATTTTTGGCCATAATTATTCAGTTCATTACTATCTCAATGATTATTTGGGTTAAAACCAAAGCCAAAATAGGTCTATTGGCTGTATTAACTAGTTTTTCATTGTACACTTAACATTATTGATAAATTAAATTACGTAATAATTAAACTCAAATAAAGTTATTACATGTCTCATTCATAAACTTTAAAGTAAATAATTAACAAACCAAATGTTAATGTGTATTTAGATTAGATGGAGATTAAAATCATTTCAATAATCTATTTATAATATAGTGGAATATAATTTTTTTATAATAAATTATTTGAGTATCAATGTTAATTAGAATGTATTATAACCTAAGAAGTAATTTTAAAATAGTGTGCCTTTTTTTAGATTGCATAAAAATAATTATCTTTGTATGATAATAAATTATTAAAATGGATGTGAAATGAATTTTTCATATTTCATAATAATTGTAACTGAGAGTTATTTTTGATAAAAAAAAAATTAAAACTCAATAATAATTTTTAATTTGTTATTACATTAAAAGCTTTAATTATTTTTACTTATAGGTGGATTTTATACCATTATTTTATATACTATTACCCATACAAACTTTTTACCAAACTATGTAAAATCATTTAAATAACATATTATATATTAAAAAAATTTCTCTTACGTATACATTTTAAAACATCACCTAATAATTTCCATTAAAAAAATACATTAACATTGTCAAAATTTGATGAACATTTACAACAATCAAACACACACAGTTTATAGTTAAGGAATTTGTTGTTTGATCATTGCACCTACAAACTGTTATAATTATTTATCCATTGTAAGTTTTTACTATAAAATAATATTTAATTGTATTAAGGTTGAGATTGTCCTATATATATTAACAAAAATGCAGGATATATGTGCATGGTACCTCTAGTAGCGAAAAAGTGCTGTGTACTTCGGAAATACATACTTCGTATGTACTCCATACACAGTGCTCAAAAACATGCATCTCATCTTTTCATACGCGGCTCCCAAATTCCGTATTCCAATTGTATGTCTTGACCATTAAATTGTGCTTAATATTTTTTTTAAGTTAGATTTGCACATATTGAACCCCACTTTTGTTCATTTTTTCTTTTGTTTCATTTCTATACTCTCACATTTGAGTGACTCTAGCTTCTCCTTCTCAAAAAATCTCTTGTTATATTTTTTTTGGATAATTAATCTTTTGTTATATTTAATCATATTTAACTTGCATTCCACTAATATTTATATATTTACAAGAAATTATTAGATTATATTACCATAATAAATATGTACTTATTTTAAATTGTATATTTATATATTCTTTACTTATAATTTTGAAATTTAAATTAAGATTTAAATCATAAAGATTAGTTGATATTTATTTATGGAAAAAATTATCATGCACTAATTATGTAAAAAATTTACGCAATATCTGTCAATAAAAAATTATAAATTTAATTCTAAAATGAATTTGATTTTCATCCACTAACAATGTGTAAAATTTTTTTTAATCGGTCATCCAATCATGTGCTATCACGTCAGTCATAATTGTGTTTTCTCTCTTCCATTACCTGAAAAGTCGTACAAACATAGTGTTTTTGTCACGACCCAATTCGGATCGTGACCGGCACATGGGACACCGAGTCCCATGTCAGCCTTAACCTGTAATTCACACAATAATCCAGCTACACTAGCATACGTAATATCCAAATATATATAACCTGGTCATAACATTCTACTTAGTTCATAAACCACCATAAACAATCCATACATCCAAATATATAAATATCATCATACATACTCTGAAGGAAGTCTAATATCAACAACACAATCACAACAAGTCTTACATAGACTTATACATTAACAACCACCTACTCTAGTACAAGGAAATCCTGTCTGTAACATTAGGAGCATACACTAAGGATAAACTACATAAATGTCCCTAACATATGAGGCTCACCAAATCTAAGAACCCGGAGGAACGGATGAACTCGTCCCTTGATCTGAAAACATATTGTATGAATGAGTGAGTCATACGCTCAGTGAATAAACAGGTTATAAGCAGTGTATGCAGATATAACATGAATCAACGAGAATAAAATAAACCAACACAGCAGATATATAACTCGAACGTTCTTATACAGTCTCTTTATCTTGGTAGCTTTTAACCTATGAACACCTGGAGCTCGGCCCAGACTCATGTTCATAGGAAGTATGGATGTCCCGCGAGCTACGCCCCTCATCAGACACCATACTGAGAAACCCCGCGAGCTATGCCCCTCATCAGGTTTCCCATTTACGACCCCGCGAGCTATGCCCCTCCTCAGGTCATTTTACCATCTCTTATTTCATTCACATTTTATCTTATTTAACGCTGTTAGTAGCACATACCACTCACAATCAAAACCTAAGTACTTCATCAATTCATCATCACATCATCGACATCATATCATAAATACCATGACCTTATAAACATTCAAGTAATAAGTTTGGGGTAGTGGTGAACGAATGGATTTGAGTAATTAACTTTAAAATAAGAAAATGTTGAGTTAAAGTCTTAAAAATTGAATTTTTATACTGATGTAATCGATTACAGACCTCTGTAATCAATTACCTGCTTCAAATTTCGTTTTGAAGAAAATTTTTACGAAAATTGGTTGTCTGTAATCGATTACCAACCCATGGTAATCGATTACAGTAATCGATTACAGCCTGGGTCAGAGACGAAATTCTGCAGAAAACTTCGCGAAAATCATCCCCAAATCCACATTTTCACCACAACTCATCCAAATCAAACACAACCAACATGCAATAACAATTATATATCAACCAATCTCAGTCCCTATCAACTATCATAGCAAGATATTCACAGATTCAAGCAAAATCATACATAAACCACAAATAACCCATTACTCACAAATTACTCCAAAGAGCTCCAAGACTCCACCCGGAGTTAGGATGAGTTCCCCGGAGCTTCCCTAGTTGGATGAGACCCTAGAGAACACATCACAAACCTCAATCTCTCAACAAAAATCAAAAACCCCAATTAGGAACCCTAAACCCCCAAATCCGAAAATTAGAGAAATAGACATCAATGGAGAAAAAGAAATACTCTACACTTACCCACAATATACTATATGAGCAATGGTAACTTGGATCTTGAAGATTGATGGAGTTTTGGTTAAGATTAGAGAGAGATTTGAGAGGGAGGAAGAAGAAGAAAGAAGAGGAATGGGAAGAGGGAGAGATACGGGAGAAGAGTGAGGGAAGGAGAAAGAAAAGAAAAGAAAAGAAGAAAAAGGGTGGGGAGGTGGGGCCCACGTGGTCCTATCTCCCCGGTTGTACCGTGATCTCTCACTCAAACTGACTCAGACTACCCCAAGTATTACAGTTTTGATTGAATGACAGTACAAAATATTTTACACTGTCACTGCATCAAAATTAAACTCTTTTAAAATATATAAAATGTGTGATAAAATTTTCATCATACCGTGAGAAAAATTTATAAAATGTGTGAGCAAATTTCCATTATAATATGAACAATATTCATAAAATTTGTGAGTAAACATATATCATACTGTGAACAAATTGTGTGACAATTGTGAGCATACTTTCAATAAATTGTGAACAATTTGTATACATTGTCTGAACAAAAAATATGTTAAACTATGATTAATTTTCTCAATATTTATGAGTAATTTATTTTATATTGTAAGCAATATCTGCTATATATTTGTGATTTGTGAGTGAAACTTATGAGTAAGTTATGTAAAATAAGCATTGTTTGAAAATCGGATCGAACTAGTTTATCCAACCGGTTGAACTAGGAATCGCACCCTTGTTCGGTCCGGGTTGGGGCTAAAAATCGGTTGAACTGGTCAACTTTTGATGTAAAACAGCCAATAGATTGTGCATAATATGTTAAATTGTAATTGATTTTCTCAATATTCATGAGCAATTTGTTTTATATTGTAAGCCATATATGTTATATTTGTGATTGTGATTGAAACTTGTGAGCAAGTTATGTATGTAAAATAAGTGAGCAAATTTTTATAATACTGTGAGTAACATTTGTAAAATGTGTGAGCAATCATGAATTGAGTAAGTTATATAAAAAGTGCAAGTAAACATGTATGTTATTGTAAGCAATTTGTGTGAAATTTATATGTAAACTTGTAATAAATAATGAGCAAACATGCATTATAATGTGAGTAACAATTTGTTAATATGTGAACTATGTTGTAAGTAAAACTGTGTTACATTGTGATAATATAAAAATTGAATTATAAAATTATGAGCAATTTATATAAATTGTGTGACCAATTTTTATTATATTATGAGCAATTTGTTATTTGGTGCTTCAACAGCCTCATCATCAGAACCGTTAAAATTTAGAGAATGACTATTAATGTGACGGTAATCAAAGAAATCCCTTGATATGTCTACTGAAATAATTATTCATGTTTTTTTAAGAGAATTAAGAAATTTAAATGAAATAAAAATAAATAATCAAAGATTTTTTAGAAAATAAAAAAATAATTTTGATGGAAAAAATTATAAATTTGATTATAAAAAAATAATCAAAGATTTTTATAAAAAATAAAAATATTTTTGATGGAAAAATTATAAAATTAGTTATGAAAATAAAATAATTTAAAAGAATAACAAGAGGAATAAAAATCCTGAATGCAAAAAAATAAAGAATACGAGGAAGAGAAAAAAAAAATAGCATAAAAATAAAAAATAAGAAGAAAGTAGCAATGTAAAAGAAAAAAAGAGAAAGACAAAAGAGAAAGGGAAGAAGGAAAAGAAGGAGAACAAAAGGAAGAAGTACAATTGAGATTAAGTATTTTGGGAGTACATGGAACATTACTCCTCTAGTAGTCTCCCCGCATATATATATTAGGAAAGGTTATATATGATATGGGTGATGCTAAATGAACAATACAAAACCAGCCCAACCAGCCAATAAATGAGATTTTGGGCTATAATTACTGTAATACCTGGGGTAGTCTGAGTTAGTTTGAGTGAGAGATCACGGTACAACCGGGGAGATAGGACTATGTGGGCCCCACCTTTCCCCTCTTTTTCTTTCCTTTTCCTTCTTCCTTCCCCCTCATTCACGTTTCTTTCTCTCTCCCTCTCTTCTTCTCTCTTCTTCTTCTTCCTCACCCCTTTCTTCCTTCTCCAATCCAAACCCAAACCCCATTAATCATCAAAGATCAAGTTAGCATTGCTCATCTAGTATATTGAGGGTAAGTGTAGAGTATTTCTTTTTCTCCATTGATGTCTAGTTTCTCTAATTTTCGGATTTGGGGGTTTAGGGTTCCTAATTGGGGTTTTTGATTTTGTTGAGAGATTGAGGTTTGTGATGTGTTCTCTAGGGTCTCAACCATCTAGGGAAGCTCTGGGGAACTCATCCTAGCTCCGGGTGGAGTCTTGGAGCTCTTTGGAGTAATTTGTGAGTAATAGGTTATTTGTAGTTTATGTATGATTTTAATTGAATCTGTGAATATCTTGCTATGATAGTTGATATGGACTGAGATTGGTTGATATATAATTGATATTGCATGTTGGTTGTGTTTGATTTGGATGAGTTGTGGTGAAAATGTGGATTTAGGGATGATTTTTGCGAAGTTTTCTGCAGAATTTCGTCTCTGACCCAGGCTGTAATCGATTACCACGGGTTGGTAATCGATTACAGACAGCCAATTTTCGTAAAAATTTTCTTCAGAACGAAATTTAAAGCAGGTAATCGATTACAGAGGTCTGTAATCGATTACATCAGTATAAAAACTCCATTTTTAAGACCTTAACCCAATATTTTCTTATTTTAAAGTTAATTACTCAAATCCATTCGTTCACCACTACTCCAAACTTATAACCTGAATTTTTATAAGGTCATGGGATTTATGATATGATGTCGATGATGTGATGATGAATTGATGAGCTACTTAGACTGTGATTGTGAATGATGTGTGCCATTAACAGCGCTAAATAAGATAAAATATTTGAATGAATTAAGAGATGGTAAAACAACCTAAGGAGGGGCATAGCTCGCGGGGTCGTAAATGGAAACCTGAGGAGGGGCATAGCTCGCGGGGTTTCGCAGTATGGTGTCTGAGGAGGGGCATAGCTCGCGGGACATCCATACTGCCTATGAACATGAGTCGGGGCCGCGCTCCAGGTGTTCATAGATTAAAAGCTACCAAGATAAACAAACTGTATAAGAACGTTTGAGTTATATATCTGCTGTGTTGGTGTATCTTTATGCTTGTTGATTCATGATATATCTGCATACACTGCTTATAACCTGTTTATTCACTGAGCGTATGACTCACCCATTCATACAATATGTTTTCAGATCAAGGTGCAGATCAAGGGACGAGTTCATCCATTCTTCCGAGTTCTTAGATTTGGTGAGCCTCATGTGTAGAGGCCTTATGTATTTCCTTTCTAGTGTATGCTCCTAATGTTACAGACAGGATTTCCTTGGACTAGGATAGTGGATGGATGTTGTATAAGTCTATGTAAGACTTACTATTGTTGTGTTGATGTTGTTAGACTTAATTATGGATATGTATGACCAGATTATATGTATGGATATTATGTATGAATGTATGTTATTGTAGCTGTGGTTGTTGTTGTGAAGTTGGATTATTGTGTGCATTACAGGTTAAGGCTGACATGGGACTCGGTGTTCCATGTGCCGGTCACGATCCGAATTGGGTCGTGACAATTACTTAGCCCATTACAATTTCAATGATTATTTGGGCCAAAACCAAAGCAAAAATAGGTCCATTGGCTGTATGGGCTGGTTTTTCATGGTTCACTTAGCATTATTGATATGATATATATGCAATATAAAAAATTCTATTCATACATTCATCACCATATTTTATATTAATATTTAATTTATCATCCTTAAATTTGAATCCTAACTTATCTTTATATTTAAATTTTTATTTATGATTTATCTTGATATCTCATAAATAATATCTAAATTTAATTTAAATATAAATATAGCATTACTCCCCCTTATAGACATAATTTACTTTGGGATGAGGTGATTACTTTAGTCCTTACTCTAAATCCTACCCTATCAAAAAAGAATTAAACCTCAAATTGATCCTCCATTTTGTATGCGTGAATTAAATTAGTCCTTCATTTTAATTTTTGCTCAAAATAGTCATTCACTTTGTACTTTGTGAATCGAGTTGGTCCTCCATTTATTTTTTATGTTATAACTCCTTTAATTTATGGTGATATAAATTGTTTATTGCTAACTTAGCAAGTAATATGTAATCCTAGAAATTTATAACTCTTATAAGTGCTCCAATTTACTTGTTTTGAATCAAAACAGTTCTCTTTAAATAAGAATGAGTGATTATTTTGATTCAAAACAAGTAAAATGGAGGACTTGTATGAGTTATATGTATTTCTAGGATTACATGTCATTTGCCAAGTTGGTATTAAACAGTCCACATTAGCATAAGTTAACGGAATTATAACAAAAGAATGTCAGAAGGACTAACTTGATTCACATATTGTAAAGTAGATGACTATTTTGAACAAAAATTAAAGTGAAAGACTAATTTAATTCACACATACAAGGTGAATGATCAATTTGAGTTTTAACTCTAAAAAATAATAAAATTAGTGTATCAAACTATCAATGATTGAAAATATAAGTAATATTTTAAATAAATATACTAATTTAGAAATTAAAATGTTAAGCAATATTTTAAATAACTATAATCTATACTAAAATAATTAATAACATATTTGAATTTTTTTATTAAATTCATTAGTAACCTAATCAAAAACTACAATTATTAATACTTCGTTTTCTGTAATTTTCTTATAGAATAAAAGTATTGATTATTTACACGTGATTATTCCTTATTATTATTTGCACCTGATTCCTGATATCTATGTTAAAAAAACTAACGTTTAAATGATGGTAATCATTTTTGTGTGTACTTTCTTCCGAACAGTGAGATTATGAGATCAAAATAAATGAGAACCACACAATGACACGAACACAAGCCAAAAATGGAGTATATACTCTTGCGAGCAATTAAGTCCAAAAATACAAAATAAAAAAGAGGAATTGGATGCTTTTTCAGTCATACACTTCAATGATTAATGAGTTGTTGAACGAATACGAAAAATCAAAGTATCCACGACATGATAAAATAAGAACATTATTTAAAAAAGAATATAAAAAAGAAGGGAAAATTAAAATTTTGGGACTGATTAATAATTTATAATGGTAAAAATATTTATCTTTTTAGAACTAGCTTTTGAATTTGGAGGTGATCCATCATATACTTTTCGGTTTAGTTTTACCTAAAATAAAATTCTCGCTATTATTTTAGTCAAAAGCCCACTGAAAAGATTTATCCAAAAATATATTTTAGGGATGACTTCACTTGTTAGAAATTAAAATCTAAAATTTTCATGTTAAATCATAACTCAAAAGACTAGATGCCAAAAGCACGTGAATATACACAGTGTTGCCGCTGAAAATAGCTTCGGTTAACTTAACAGCCGAATGAACAACAACGTAATGATCCCTTCGACTAAAGGCGACTACGTTGAGAACGGGAATCTTGCCCTCAACTGTAAGTTCCCCAAATGTCTTAGGAAAAGAAGCAAGACTTTAAGCAGGAGAAAAATGATTAAAGAGAAATATGGGTGAAATTAGAATGAAATTGAATTAACTTGAATTAACCCTCAACAAACTTGCAAAATACACCAATGATAATAATGATTTCTAACTACATCTACTCCTAGAAATGAAATAACGGTAAGATAAAGACTGAAAATGAATAACAAGATTGCTCTAGTGCTCTTCGGGTGCCTTAATCCTAGCTAACCACTCCCTTTATATAGCCCCTATCATTTGACCTTTTCTTGCACTTATTCCGGCTCAATATCTCGCCACTCAGCTTCGTGTCCCTTCACTCCTTCTTTTGCGCCTTCTTTCGCTCACCTGAATGCTTAATCCCATCATTTTAGCCACTTTCCACAATTCTCGCAACCGCCTCCCAATGCGTTCTTCAGCCGTTCTTTTCTCTAGCCGCAGCCGTAATCATTCAGCTGTTGTTATCCGTTTTGTTCGGCTAACCAACGCTTCGACTATCCTTACTCGGCTACATATCCTTCGACTAACGTCTTTTCGCCTATTAGCCATTTTCTTGGGGTAACACATAGTAATCGCACGACTTATCGAGATGGTGTTTATAATAAGGTAGCTAGAATCTTGATTTAACTTTTAAAATTGAATGATTATATTTTACGACCCTATCATTATTGTCCGATTCTGATCTCACCTTTGTGCTTCCCTGTGTTCAACTTTGTAGAATCTATGAGTAACATTGCGATCATTCGATTTAAACATGCATAACCCCATCTAGTTTTTGAAAATTCTAATTTGTTTATTGACTTATCTCAAAATTTAAAATTAGTTTCGGTTGAATTGGTTATTTGATATTATTTCTTATGCATTTTAAATTGGAGTTTAAGGGCTCGTTTGACACGCCTGATAGTATAAGAGCTGATAGTATTAGGCTTGATAGGATAAGACCTGATTGTATAAGGTCTGATAAGTTTTTAATACTATGTAGTGTTTGATGCAACACAATATAAATATCATATTTTATAATAATAACTTGTGATTACGATTGTAAATAATAATTACTAATAAATTAATATATAGATAATAATTATTTATTAATTAATTTAGTATAATTTTAAATATATTATTATTTAGATATTTATTACTTAAAATATTAATTCATATTTTTTTTCGATTATTAAATGAGCTTCCAGGTGAAACATAGGGAAAACTCATACAAGGTTGTTGTGTTGGGCCTCATAAAAAACCTCAAAGAGGAAAAAGAGCACCCAACACCACATCATAACAGCACATTCACACAAAACACTATAAAAAAACCAGAGAACCCCATACAAGTCCTCCACACTAGACCACATAATACTATGCTATCATAAATCATCCACACCCAGGGAATTTGGGCACCACTAGCTTACGAGTCCCCACCCCTTTTCTAAAGCGCAAGCGCAGCCAGCCCCTGCACTCCCTCAGCTGGACCAAAATTGTAGCACCCCCAAAAGGGCATTCTTCTTGCCAAGCCTTAAGCCATTCCCCAACAGATAATTTAATCATCCTTGCTTCAAACTGCCAATTTGGAATTATTTGCTCAAAAACCACTCTGTTTCTCAACTTCCAAATGTTCCAAATAATTGCAAAATACACTGACACCCACAAATTTTTCTTCATCTTACTAAAGTGCATATTTGACCATTCATTAAAAATCCACCACGGGTCTGCATGTAAACAAGATTGAATGCCCCACCATCTCAATACGTCCATCCACAAACTCCAAGACTTGATACAGGTAAAGAACAAATGTGAGATTGTCTCAACCTCGCACGAGCAAAACGGGCAGATAGCTTCCACAGGCTTCAAGATACCCAACCTGCACAACCTTTCCCTCACATTAAGCCTATAATTATGCACCAGCCAAACTGTGAGCTCCGCCCTTGGAGGCGCCACACCCCTCCATAATTGGCGATAATCCG
Organism: Aeschynomene evenia; assembly: GCA_013621005.1. Lineage (NCBI taxonomy): Eukaryota > Viridiplantae > Streptophyta > Magnoliopsida > Fabales > Fabaceae > Aeschynomene > Aeschynomene evenia. The sequence continues at coordinate 10,697,498 of CM024272.1, forward strand.
TATGGTTTAGATCCAGAGCAACTGATTGCAGCCGGTCAGATTCAAGGATGAAGGATTTAACTGAGAAACCCTTTGAGAGATCAAACTTCCATACAAAACCATCTTCCTTGTTCCTGCACAACTGAACTCTATCAATAAGATCTCTTAGTTCCTTTTCTAGGTCCTTCTCCCAATTAAAGAGAAACCTCTTCCATAGCAGGGACCATTCCCAAGTAATCCCATTCCATGTTCCCATGTCAATGATAAAATTTTGTTGTTGGGAAGATAAGTCAAAAAGCCAAGGAAATGATGCTTTCAGGGATCTGTCACCCACCCAAACGTCTAGCCAAAATCTCGTCTTACCTCCATCTCCAAGGTTTCTTATGATACCATTCATAGCAATTTTCGCCCCTCCATGAGCACCATCTCTGATCTTACAGATGTCATTCCACACCCCGCTCCCACCCGCATCGGCTTGGTCAGCAATCCTTTTAAAGGGGTCGAGCTTGTAACTAGCACAAATGACTCTCTTCCACAATGGATGTTGTTCATCAGAAAACCGCCACCACCACTTGAATAATAGGGCGTTGTTTTTCATTACTAAGTCCCCCACACCCAAACCACCTTCTTTCTTTGATAATTGAATCTTTTCCCATTTAATTAGCGAAATATGTCTAAGGTTCTTCCCATTCCCCCAAAAGAATTGTTGTTGCATCTGAATAATTTTCTTAATCACCCCCTTTGGCATTCTAAAGATACTCATATAGTATAAGGGGAGACAATTCAACACCGATTTTATTAGCACTAACTTACCAGCCCGCGAGAGCAGAGATGCTTTCCAACCAGCCAGCCTCACTGAAATTTTGTCCATCACTGGTTTCCATGTACCAGCTCGCCTCGGATTGGCTCCCAAGGGTATACCAAGGTACACGATTGGCAGTTTCATTACTTGGCAGCCCATTTTGTCGCTGATTTGACTCAACCAAGCCTCGTCACAGTTAATTCCAGCCATAGCCGACTTTGAGTAGTTAATTTCCAAACCCGAAGCACACGCAAAAAAATCCAGCAGACTTCTGTACATTAATAGGCTATCCTCATCAACAGGACAGAACAGTAAAGTATCATCTGCAAATTGCAAATGAGATATTTCCACCTCGTTTGACTCCTTCGATCCCAACTTGACCGGCTTAATTAACCCCAGCTCCTTACCTTTTTCCAATGTTTTGTTAAGTACCTCGCCACCAGAATGAACAAAAACGGTGAGAGTGGGTCGCCCTGCCGAAGAACTTTTTGCATTTTAAAAGGGTTATGTGGAGACCCATTTACTATGATGGAGAAGGAGGCCGAAGAGATGCACCACATGATCCACCTTCTCCAAATGCAGCCAAAACCCATAGCCTCTAGAGTTTTCTCCAAGAAGCTCCATCTAACAGAGTCATACGCCATTTGGAAGTCCAATTTAAACAAAATTACCTTTCTTTTCTTCTTTTTAGCCCATTGGACCACCTCATTTGCAATGAGAACACCATCAAGAATCTGCCTACCTTGTACGAAGGCCGCCTGCTGCTCCCCAACCAATCCCTCCATAACACCCTTCAGCCTCTCTGTTAATACCTTTGAGATCACTTTATAGATGCAACCAATCATATTGATCGGCCTATAATCCTTCAATTCCGCTGCTCCATCAAACTTCGGGATCAATGTAATCCACGTTGTATTAATCTCCAGCGGGGCTGTTCCTTCTCTAAAAAAGTTTATCACACAATCTACAAACTCTTTTCCAAACAGCTCTTTTAGAGGATTCGCAAGCCCAAACAGCTCTTTTAATCTCCCCTTCATCCGGGATGATCTCAAGAGCATCGGCTTCTTCACTAGAGATTCTGTTCACAAGGTTTGTGAAAGTGTATGTGTGCACGAGAAGGGGGGGGTTGAATCGTGCAAGTTTTAAAATTGCTTGTTAAAACTTTTACTTAGAAAGCTGTTTTTACTCAGAAGGTATGATTAAGAGTTTGCAGCGGAAAATTCTTTCTGAGAAGATTAAGTTTCTGAGAACTTAGTCTTTCTAAGAAAGTTCCTTTCTGAGAGATTTTAAGAAAATGACTTAAGGTTTGAGTTTCTTAGAAGCTTTCTGATTTTGATCAACAAGGTTTTCACGAGGCCTCTTAATTAAAGTTGTGATAGAATTTTTCTCAAAGATTTGGACACGTAATGAGTTAGGGAGAAGAGCTTAACACAAGGGATTTTATACTGGTTCGGTTATAACCAACCTACTCCAGTCCTCAACCTTCAGTTGAGAGTTCTTAGATATTCTTCTTAATGTGCCTTCCCAGACAACACTGCCTTTACTAAATAAAGGACTTCCACCACTTCACAACCCGAAGTGGATTTCCTTGCCTCACACTAGAGGACTTCCTTGCCTCACAACAGAGGACTTCCTTGCCTCACAACAGAGGACTTCCTTGCCTCACTACAGAGGACTTCCTTGCCTCACAACAGAGGACTTCCTTGCCTCACTACAGAGGACTTCCTTGCCTCAAACACTAGAGGACTTAAAACTGCCTTCAAACAACGAAGGACTTAGCGTTTTTCAGAAGGTTTGTTTTGATCGAAAACAACTACCAAGACTAAGTTACAAACCTAGTTTTACACTTAGTAGACTTCTAGAATTAACTTACAAATGTAAGAATTTACACCAATTCAGAACTAGAAGATTTTGCAAAGTTAGAAGAACAATTTCGTAAAAATTGTCTTTCTGAGAAAGTTCTAAGTTTTCGCAAAATGATTTTCAATTCAACAGAGTTTTGGCACGTTTAATCAAGAGTTTTAGTGCAAGAGTTTTTTTTCACATTGCTCTGGAATTGAACTCATATATATAGGCATCAAAGAGCCGCGAAATTAGAGGCTTTCACTTTGCTTATGTGGCTGTGTCCTTTTCAGAACGGCTCCCTGCTACAGTCAGCGCAAAATGAGGAACTTTTCAGAGTTGCACAGTGCGCGTGTTCCCACTTCCTTGGCTAGTTGTAGCGAGCTTTCTGAGTCTGTTTGCACTTCCTTGAGTCCAGACACTTGGTTGCTTCTGAGTCCAACCTTCTAAGAGTTGTACGGACTTCTGAGCCTAACCTTCTGAGGGAAGACCCTTCTGAGAACTACTAGTCGCGAGGTCTTCTGAGACCCTTCTGAGGCGACAGTGTTCTTTCCTCAGAAACATGTTTTCACCTTCTGCGCTTCTGAGATATCCTTTCTGATATCTTTGGCGCTATGATTTTATCAATTGATCTCGAGGTTACTTGATGTTTTTGTCTTGGTCTTTGCTCAATAATTTATAGCTTTCTGAGACACTTAGCGCACATATTAGCAAAACCTTAAGTAAAATTTTATACTTATGGCTTACCTTGTTATCATTAAAACTTTCATAACTCTAAGAGAATTATGCTTAATTCTTTCAGAAGGGTTCTGGAGCTTACAATCTCCCCCTTTTTGATGATAACAACTTAAGTCTTAAGATAATAAATTTTGCTTAAGTTCAGAAGTGTTTCTGAGTAAGTTCATAACTTATTCAGAATTCACTTTTGCTTTCTTAGAAATTAATTTAGCTTTCTGAGAGAAGGCTTCGTTATTTTCTTAGAAGGCTGAGATAATCAACAGTTCAAGTATGCAATGTATGATTTCTGTTTGAGATTATCAATTACATAACATGTATTTTATGATAAATGTATGTATGAGATTCAGAAATACCAAGCTAAGTAAATCAAGGGATGCAAAAAAAAAAAAATATAATTAAGGATAAGCATAAAATAGGTAAAACATGAGATGCCAAAGAAATGATTTTTCATTTATGGTTTTGTAAAGATACAAAAGATTTGGCTCCCCCTAAATTGTTGCTCCCCCTAAGTTCTAGCCTAGTGTTTACAATAGCCAATGTACAAAAATTTTATCATTTATCTACTCCCCCTTTGTTACATCAAAAAGGGTGGCTAAGATATAAACGCCATCATTGACTTAGAACTACTGCCTTCTGGCAATGTAGCGTAGCAGTTGGCATATCTCCATGAGAATCTCGCTCTGAGTCGCATTCTGAGCGCATTCTGGAGGGAGGTCAGAGGCAGTGGAAGGCTGTTGAGAAGATGAGGGTTGAGATGAAGGAGGACGAGAGACTTCAGCCTCAAGTACTTCATCGATTAAATCCCTTGTTTGATATTCAGGAGGTTCTTCTTCTTGGACAGCTTTGCCTTCGATAGCAGCAAGTTCAATGGAAGGCTGCCTTTGAGTGTCCTCAGAAACTAGAGTAAGATCTAGATCAGAGGGTTGCCTTGTTGATGGTTGCTCCATAGCACCAGAAGTCTGGGCATCGTCGGAGAGGTTGAAGGTTGATATTTGGCTATGCATGGCTTCAATGCACTTCAACTTCTCAGTTCGACCAAAGAAAGGCCGAAATTGCACAGAGGGTGGGGTGACTACCATCCTTCCCAGCTGAAAGCCGGAACCAATCATTGAGTCCGTTATGGAGAAAGTGGGACCTTGTTGATCAAAGGATGTAGGAGGAACCTCTGTTATATCTTGAGGAGGAACCTCTGGTTCCTTCTGAGAGTCCTTCTCAGATAGAGTTCCTTCTAAGGAACTGTGGGCAACAAATGCCTTAACTGCTGCAACTCCGGCAGCCATGGTAGCGTCAGCGCCCACCTCTGAGCTGAGCCCAGTGCTGGTGGTCCTTGGCACTACGTCATGTGTTGAGACATGAGTTTCCTCATGTTCCAAAGGGATCTCAGAAGAGAGGAGACCAACCTCAGAAGTTGGTTCAATTAAGCGTTCCTCATGCTGTAGTTGTTGTTGTTGTTGCATCGGAGCAGCTTCTGGAGTCTCAGAAGGTTGATCCAGTGCCTTCTGAACTTCACGCATCATCTGAGCCAATGACTCAGCATTCACAGTGGCAACTTCAGTTGTGGTTGCTTCAGAAAGTTCCACCATAGAAACCGCAGAGGGCTTCTTCTGAGCCTCTTTCTTGGAGCTTCCAGCATCTGGAGTGCGATGCTCAATGCGAAAGCGTGCCGCATCTTCTTCCTCGGAAGAGGAATCAGCAACATTTCCTCCATGCCCCTGAATGTCTTCTTTGGTGGGGGAGACATGTCCAGATGGGGAGGAGTGATGAGAAGCTTCTGCTTCTTCTTCAACAGCAGCAGTAGTAGCAGCAGCGGTGGTGGCAGCAGTAGCAGTAACTGCTACAATTTCTTTACCCGTCGTCTTTGGCGGGCTCTGTTTCTTGGTGGTTTTTATCCCCACTCCTTTGTGAGTTTTTCCCTGATATTTCAAGGAATGTAGGAGTTTATTTTTAAATTTGGTGGGTTTAAAACCAGCAATAGAATCAGAAATAGGAATTGAAGTAGAAGAAGAGTGAAGAAATGAAGGTGGAGTTTTAGAGTTAGTTTTTACCAAACGACCACGTTTCTTTTTCCCTTCTGGTGGCACGTCTGGGACTTGGAGAGTGGGAGGTGCTTTCCTTTTTCTGGTCATGGGTTGCTCAGATGTTGTTTCTTCTGAGTCTTCAGCAGCCTCAACAACCGTAGGTGCCTTCTGAGGAGTCTTCTGAGCTTCCTCAGAAGCCATACTCCGTGTCATCCTTGTTGGAGAAGGATGAGTCACCTTTTGCTTCTTCTTCTTCTTTTCTGGAGGATCGGAAACCTTTTCCTTTCCTTTCTCAGTCTTAGAGGGCTGGATGGGACCAGCAGTTCCCTTAGAAGGCTTTGCTTCCTCCTTCTTCTTAGGTGCCCCCGTATCTGGTACCTTCTTCTTCTTGATGTTGTTGAAGGTGACCATGGAGAACTTACTGTGGTTGAAGACGTATTCATAGTCTTCAAGTGGGAAGGAGAAATGGTTGAGGATTCTGGTCAGAAGGCTTCCGTAAGGTAGACTTGTGAGAGCCCTCTTTGGATGAGCCTGGTGCATCATGTAGTTGAGCACCATCCTCCCAAAATCTACTCTTTCCTTCTGCAGTAGGTGGTACAGTAGGCAGGCATCCATGGTGGTAACGTTCCCCATGTCTCCAATCCGAGGGAGAAGGGTGTGTTGTACAACGGAGAAGATGATTCTAGCCTCTTGCGTGAGATGAGGCACCTTTACTCCCTTGAGTGGTAGGCTGTTGCTACCAGTCAGAAGTGTCACGACTTCTTCTTCCGAGTCATCTACCTCCTTGACCCATTCTGGGTCGTCGGCGATGACGACACCACCATTCAAGGTCTTGAAGACTTTGTTGATGTCAGAGGAGGAGAAACGGATCTGTTGGTCACCAATCTTGCTCTTGACCCCTTTGTTGGTGAACCTTTCTATTTGCGAATAGAAAGCTCTTACCACATTTGGGTAGCATACGTCTTCGGAGCTCATCATGGCTGGCCATCCAGGTTGCTTGAGGAAGGTGAATTGGATTTCGTCCACCTGATTGTAGACATTGAGAGGCAATACCCTTCCCATGGCAAGATTCCGTGGGAGATAAGTCTTGTGGAATAGGGACTGCATTTCCTCATTGTCATAGAGAATATCTTCGGATATCTCATTGAGATTGTTTCTCATTAAGCCCTTGATTTCTCCAGAGACGGCCATTTGAAAGAAAGGTTTTAAGTTTTGAGAAAAGATAGAGAAGAACAAGAGAGAGACAGAGAGAGAGAGCAGATGAGGATTTGGAAAGCGAGGAGAGGTTTTGGCAGAGTTTTGGTAAGTTTTGGACGTAAAGTGCTCAAATGAAACAATGCTATAAGTATTTATAGACATGGTTGATAACTAGCCGTTTTCTGCCACATATACAAAAGTTACCGTTGGTAACTTGTTTCTCGGAAGGTACCTTTCTGAGAGAGGTGGTCCTTCTGAGAAATCCTCCTTCTGAGAGATGTTTCAGAAGATCTCCTTTCTGAGAGATGAGTCTTCTGAGAGTGTAAAAAGAGTTGTGTCCACTTTCCCTCTTGAGAATCTGTTTTTAAGCAGGAAAGAGCTCAATCTATCGTACCAAGCTCTTGGAGCTTGTTTCAGACCATAGAGAGCCTTTGTAAGCTTGAATACATGATCAGGGAATGCATCATTCACAAAACCAGGAGGTTGCTTTACATAAACTTCCTCAGAAAGGTATCCATTCAAGAAGGCAGACTTAACGTCCATCTGATAGAGTTTGAAACCTTTGTGTGCAGCAAAAGCCTAGCAACATTCTGATAGCTTCCAATCTTGCGACTGGAGCGAAAGGTTTCATCATAGTCTATCCCTTCTTGTTGGTTGTACCCTTGAGCGACCAATCTGGCTTGTTTCTCACGACTTGACCGTTTTCATCAAGTTTGTTTCGAAATACCCATTTGGTCCCATGACACTTTTGCCTTTTAGGTTTCTTGAGTCAATTTCCAAACTTGATTTATCTCGAATTGATCAAGTTCATCCTGCATGGCATTTACCCAGCTAGGATCATCTAACGCCTCTTCTATGGAATCTGGTTCAAGTTCAGAAACCATAGCAAGATTTGTATAGTTCCTTCTGGTTCTTACGCCACTTTCTGGATTGCCCAAGACTTCATTCTGAGAGATGTTCTTCAAGTCTCTTGAACCTCTGATTCCTTTAGGAGTAGGGTTCTGAAGAACGAGACACAGAAGGTTCTCTTTCTGAGTCATCAGAAGCTTGTCCTTTTGAGAATCTAGGTTCCATGTATTTGGAGAAGTAGGTTCTCTAGGTTCTGGAGCTTTACTAGATTTTTCTTTAGATGAAGATGATTGTTCCATGGGTTGGAAGTCAGTCTCATCATCTATAAGAATCTTCCTTTTGGCTTTCTCAGAAGAGATGTTGAGTTTCTCAAATTCATCTTCTAAGTTAGCATCTTTCTGGGACAGGTCCTTACTAAGTTCTTTGAACTTAATATGGATTGTCTCTTCAACACATTTACTCCTTTTGTTATATACTCTGTAAGCTTTAGAGGCTGAGGAGTATCCTAGGAAGTGTCCATCATCGGACTTAGGATTCAAACTTGGAGAGTTTGTCCTTTGTGTTGAGAATAAAAACAAGAAGAACCAAATATATGGAAATAAGAAATGTTTGGTATTTTATTCTTCCATAGCTCGTAAGGTGTCTTTTTCAGAATTGGTCTTAGAAAGACTCGATTCTGAATGTAGCATGAAGTATTTACTGCTTCAGCCCAGAAACCTTTTGAAAGTCCACTTTCTAAGAGCATTGTTCTTGCCATCTCTTGAAGGCTTCGATTCTTTCTCTCAGCTACTCCATTTTGTTGAGGAGTTCTGGGAGAAGAGAATTCGTGAGCAATTGCCCAGATTTTCACAAAGCTTTTTCAAAGCATGATTCTCAAATTCACCACCATGATCTGATCTAATGGCAATGAATGTGCGAATCCTTTTTCTGTTGAAACTCTTTTCGCAAATGCTTTGAACTTCTCAAAAGTTTCTTCCTTAGAAGCTAGAAAGAAAAACCCAGGTGAATCTGGAGTAATCATCCACTATGACAAGGACCATAGCGTTTTCCAGAAAGGGAAAGCTGTTCTGGTTGGTCCGAAGAGATCCATGTGGAGCATTTTCTGAGTAGAAATACCACTTTTACTGGGAAAGAAGCCTTGGTCTGTTTCCCTTTTTCACAGAAGTCGCAGGTTGCATCCTTCTGATACTTAATTCTGGGAGGCCCTTTACAAGTCCTTCTGAGAGAGTTCAGAAAGAAGTCTCATATGGGCATGACCAAGTTTCTTATGCCATAGCCATTTGTCTTCTTGGACAGAGACAAGGCATTCCACATTTTGATCCTTTAGATCATCCAGATGGATAACATAGATGTTACCAACACGTTTTTCCTTCCAGAACGATCTTGTCAGTTGTGAGATTAATCACATGACAATACTTGGCATAAAACTCAACCTTTAAGCCTTTGTCACAAAATTGACTAATGCTTAATAGATTGTGAGTTAAGCCATCGACCAAAAGTACATCTGAGATTTGGTGAGAGGAATCCTTACCAACATCTCCGATTGCAGTGACTCTCCCCTTAGCGCCATCACCGAATCGCACTGTTCCGCCTTTCTTGGGCTTGAGACTTCTGAACCAGTGCTTGCTTCCAGTCATGTGCCTTGAGCAGCCACTATCAAGGTACCACTGCTCATCGTGGTGGTGGAGTAGCGCTTGATGATGCACCTGCAGTCACAAAGTTAACAGATTTAGGTACCCATTCTTTGTTGGGGCCTTGCTTGTTAGCTTTCTTGGACTTTTGCCTTCTTTTCTTAGGGTGGTCATGGTTTTGAGGGTCAGAGACCTTTTGTTTGCCCTTTTCAGAAGCACTTGCTTTCTGAGAAGTTTTTCCCTTCTGAGAAGGGTTAGTCTTCTTAGAAGGCTTAGCTTTCTGAGTTTTCTTTTGAGCCTTTTGAGGCTTAGAGGTTTTTCCTTTTTCCAACATAGGACATTTTTCAGAACCATGGCCACTCTTAAAACATGCTATGCATGTGCGAGGTGATTTAGTTAAGGATGGATCAATATCATTTGGTTCGAAAATTTCTTCATAACCAAGTCCACTCTTATCCTTGTAAGGTCTTTGACCACCAAGCAAGAGTGTCATCATTTTTTCTCCTTTGACCATCTTAACCAAGTCAGAAGTGAGAAGCTCATTTGTCTTTTGTAATTCTATCAAAGCCAGTTCGGCTTTTTCAACAGTTACAGAAGACATTGTTTCTAAAGCTTGATAGAGGTTGTGACTTTCAAGATATCTATTTTTAAAGTCATCTCTTTCAATCCTTAGGTTCTCTACTTCTTGAATTAGTCTAGCATTTTCAGCTTCTAAGGATTTAAAAGACTTTCTTAGTTTGCTGAAATTGTTAGCGAATTCGTTTGAGTCTCTCAGAAGCTCTTCATAGAGTTCTGAGATCTCATTGTATGAGTATGGGAGAGGAGGAGAGTTTGGTACCTCTTCTGACTCAGATTCTGTTTCCAGAATATAGTCAGTACCGGCCATGAAGCAGACATTAGCTTCCTCTTCACCTTCTGACTCAGAGTCTTCCTGTTCTGAGTCACTCCATGTAGCAGCCATTGCCTTCTTCTTCTTCTTGGGAATGAACTTCTTCTTTCCCTTGTTCTGAGGGCACTCCGTTTTGAAGTGGCCCTTTTCTCCACAGCCAAAACATGTGGCATCAGAAGACTTTGACTTTCCTTTTCTAGGTGTGATCTCTTTGTCTTTGCTTGGTCTTCTCTTCCAAGCTTTCTTCATTTTCCTTACTAGAAGAGAGATGTCATCTTCATCGGAATCTGAGTTTTGATCATTTTCAGACTCAGATATTTCTTCAGCCTTTAGAGCTTTTGAAGTCTTTTTGATCTGACTTTTCAGAGCTAGAGCTTTCTGAGGTCTTGAGGAGGAAGATGGTCCTCCAAGTAGTCCTTCAAGCTCAATCTCGTGAGTTCTGAGTGAGCCAAACAATACATCTAAACCCAGCTGATTTAGATCCTTTGCTTCTTGGATTGCTGTCACCTTTGGGCGCCACTTGGCAGAGAGGCTTCTGAGAATTTTTCTCACCATCTCAGCGTTGGAGTAGGTCTTTCCCAAGACCTTTAGCTGATTTATGATGTGGAGAAATCTTATTGACATGTTGTCAATAGTTTCCTCAGGTTGCATGCAGAAGGACTCGTACTTATGTACAAGCATTGATACCTTAGTTTCCTTGACTTCATCATTTCCTTCGTGCATCATGTGTAATCTTTCCCAAATTTCTTGAGCGGTACCACGTAAAGGACTTCCACCACTTCACAACCCGAAGTGGATTTCCTTGCCTCACACTAGAGGACTTCCTTGCCTTAAACAATTAAGGACTTCCCTGCCTTAAACAAATAAGGACTTCCTTGCCTCACACCAGAGGACTTCCTTGCCTAAAACACTAGAGGACTTTAAAACTGCCTTCAAACAACGAAGGACTTAGCGTTTTTCAGAAAGTTTGTTTTGATCGAAAACAACTACCAAGACTAAGTTACAAACCTAGTTTTACACTTAGTAGACTTCTAGGATTAACTTACAAATGTAAGAATTTACACCAATTCAGAACTAGAAGATTTTGCAAAGTTAGAAAAACAATTTCGTAAAAATTGTCTTTCTGAGAAAGTTCTAAGTTTTCGCAAAATGATTTTCAATTCAACAGAGTTTTGGCACGTTTAATCAAGAGTTTTAGCGCAAGAGTTTCGTCACATTGCTCTGGAATTGAACTCATATATATAGGCATCAAAGAGCCGCGAAATTAGAGGCTTTCACTTTGCTTATGTGGCTGTGTCCTTTTCAGAACGGCTCCCTGCTACAGTCAGCGCAAAATGAGGAACTTTTCAGAACTGCACAGTGCGCGTGTTCCCACTTTCTTGGCTAGTTGTAGCGAGCTTTCTGAGTCTGTTTGCACTTCCTTGAGTCCAGACACTTGGTTGCTTCTGAGTCCAACCTTCTAAGAGTTGTACGGACTTCTGAGGCTAACCTTCTGAGGAAAGACCCTTCTGAGAACTCCTAGTCGCGAGGTCTTCTGAGACCCTTCTGAGGCGACAGTGTTCTTTCCTCAGAAACATGTTTTCACCTTCTGCGCTTCTGAGATGTCCTTTCTGATATCTTTGGCGCTATGATTTTATCAATTTCTCTCGAGGTTACTTGATGATTTTGTCTTGGTCTTTGCTCATGGCATTGCAATAATTTATAGCTTTCTGAGACACTTAGCGCACATATTAGCAAAACCTTAAGTAAAATTTTATACTTATGGCTTACCTTGTTATCATTAAAACTTTCATAACTCTAAGAGAATTATGCTTAATTCTCTCAGAAGGGTTCTGGAGCTTACATCATTGACCAAAGTAAGACCAAATGCAGCCCAATACACTCAATTAGGACCAAAATAGGCTCATTGCATCATCCTTTGGTTATCTAAACCTTCCTAGTAACTAAAATGGAAGAATTGACCAAAGTAAGACCTAATGAAGCTCAATACACTCAATTAGGACCAAAATATGCTCATTACATCATCCTTTGGTAATCTAAACCTTCCTAGTGACTAAAATGAAAGAATTGACCAAAGTAAGACCTAATATAGGCTCATTACATTATCCTTTGTTATGAAAACCTTCCTAAGGACTAAAATGGAGTCATTGACCAAAGTAAGACCAAATGAAGCGCAATAGATTCAATTAGGACCAAAATAAGCTCATTACATCATCCTTTGGTTATCTAAACCTTCCTAGTAACTAAAATGGAAGAATTGACCAAAGTAAGACCTAATGAAGCTCAATACACTCAATTAGGACCAAAATAGGCTCATTACATCATCCTTTGGTTATCTAAACCTTCCTAGTAACTAAAATGGAAGAATTGATCAAAGTAAGACCTAATGAAGCTCAATACACTGAATTAGGACCAAAATAGGCTCATTACATCATCCTTTGTTTATCTACACCATCCTAGTGACTAAAATGGATTCATTGACCAAAGTAAGACCAAATGAAGCTCAATACACTCAATTAGGACCAAAATAGGCTCATTACATCATCCTTTGGTTATCTAAACCTTCCTAATAACTAAAATGGAAGAATTGACCAATGTAAGACCTAATGAAGCTCAATACACTCAATTAGATCCAAAATAGGCTCATTACATCATCCTTTGGTTCTAAGCCTTCCTAGTAAGTAAAATGGAGTCATTGACCAAAGTAAGACCAAATGAAGCCCAATACACTCAATCAGGACCAAAATAGGCTCATTGCATCATCTTTTGGTTATCTAAACCTTCCTAGTAACTAAAATGGAAGAATTGACCAAAGTAAGACCAAGTGAAGCTCAAGACACTCAATTAGGACCAAACTAGGCTCATTACATCATCCTTTGGTTATCTAAACCTTCCTAGTAACTAAAATGGAAGAATTGACCAAAGTAAGACCTAATGAAGCTCAATACACTCAATTAGGACCAAAATAGGCTCATTACATCATCCTTTGTTTATCTACACCATCCTAGTGACTAAAATGGATTAATTGACCAAAGTAAGACCAAATGAAGCTCAATATACTCAATTAGGACAAAAATAGGCTCATTACATCATCCTTTGGTTATCTAAACCTTCCTAATAACTAAAATGGAAGAATTGACCAATGTAAGACCTAATGAAGCTCAATACACTCAATTAGATCCAAAATAGGCTCATTACATCATCCTTTTGTTATCTAAACCTTCCTAATGACTAAAAATGGAGTCATGACCAAAGTAAGACCAAATGAAGCTCAATACACTCAATCAGGACAAAAATAGGCTCATTACATCATCCTTTGGTTATCTAAACTTTCCTAATAACTAAAATGGAAGAATTGACCAATGTAAGACCTAATGAAGCTCAATACCCTCAATTAGATCTAAAATAGGCTCATTACATCATCCTTTAGTTATCTAAACCTTCCTAGTGACTAAAATGGAGTCATTGACCAAAGTAAGACCAAATGAAGCTCAATACACTCAATTAGGACCAAAATATGCTCATTACATCATCCTTTGGTTATCTAAACCTTCCTAGTAACTAAAATGAAAGAATTGACCAAAGTAAGACCAAATATAGGCTCATTACATTATCCTTTGTTATGAAAACCTTCCTAAGGACTAAAATGGAGTCATTGACCAAAGTAAGACCAAATGAAGCTCAATACACTCAATCAGGACCAAAATAGGCTCATTACATCATCCTTTGGTTATCTAAACCTTCCTAATAAGTAAAATGGAGTCATTGACCAAAGTAAGACCAAATGAAGCCCAATACACTCAATTAGGACCAAAATAGGCTCATTGCATCATCCTTTGTTATGAAAACCTTCCTAAGGACTAAAATGGAGTCATTGACCAAAGTAAGACCTAATGAAGCTCAATACACTCAATTAGGACCAAAATATGCTCATTACATCATCCTTTGGTTATCTAAACCTTCCTAGTAACTAAAATGGAAGAATTGACCAAAGTAAGAACTAATGAAGCTCAATACACTCAATTAGGACCAAAATAGGCTCATTACATCATCCTTTGTTTATCTACACCATCCTAGTGACTAAAATGGATTCATTGACCAAAGTAAGACCAAATGAAGCTCAATACACTCAATTAGGACCAAAATAGGCTCATTACATCATCCTTTGGTTATCTAAGCCTTCCTAGTAAGTAAAATGGAGTCATTGACCAAAGTAAGACCAAATGAAGCTCAATACACTCAATCAGGACCAAAATAGGCTCATTGCATCATCTTTTGGTTATCTAAACCTTCCTAGTAACTAAAATGGAAGAATTGACCAAAGTAAGACCTAATGAAGCTCAATACACTCAATTAGGACCAAAATAGGCTCATTACATCATCCTTTGTTTATCTACACCATCCTAGTGACTAAAATGGATTCATTGACCAAAGTAAGACCAAA